>CANXYI010739010.1:0-13820 GCA_948208565.1 Hura crepitans
TGAGGAAAGATTAAAAGCAATTGAAGGAATAAATATTTTTGGGACAACCGGTAATATAAAGTTATGCTTAGTACCTAATGTGGTTATCCCTCTTAAATTTAAAACCTTAGAATTTGAAAAATATGAGGGGAAAAGTTATACCCAAAGCCATTTGTTCATGTACTATAGTAGGATGGTAGCGCACGTTAATAATGAAAAATTACTTATCCATATATTTCAAAAAAGTCTAACAAGACCTACTTTGAGATTGTATATGTAGTTAGAATGAAACCATATCAAATGTTAGAAAGACTTGGCTGATAAATTTTTGAAGTAATAAAACCATAACGTCAATATGGCTCCAAGCAGGGATGATCTTCGTGCTACAAAAAAGTAATCTACTGAAACATTTAAAGACTATGCTCAATGACGGAGGGATAAGGCAGCTCAGGTTATTCCCTAGCTCATAAAAAAAGAGATGATAACTAATTTCTTAAACACCTTAGGACCCCCCTTTTATAGCATGATGTTGGCCAATACCACAACAAACTTTTCTGATTTCATTATGGCAGCAGAAAGAATAGAGCAGGGCATTAAGAAAGGAAAGCTGGAGGAATAAGTCAGTGAGTCAAATAGTTCAAAGAAGAAATATGTAGGTAAAAAGAAAGAAGGGGATAATCATATGGTAGGGGGAAGTAAAGGAAAAGTGAAGGAGCAAAGTACATTTGTAACTTACGTAGCACCTACTAAAATACAAGTGCAATACCCGAGTCAAACAAAAAATATGACTAGTCTTAAAGAACAAAATTATAGGTAGCAATGAGATCTAGAGGTTTTTGATCCTATACCAATTACATATACAGAGTTGCTACCTCAGTTAATGCAAAACAATTTGGTAAGCCTGTCACCTCTTAAGCCACTAGTACCCCCCTACCCTAAGTGGTATAAGGAGGATGCTAAATGTGAGTATCATGCCAGAGTAATAGGGCATCATATAGAGAATTGCTTAGCATTTAAAAAGAAGGTGCAAGGGTTGATAATTGTAGGATGGCTTAAATTTGATCAAGTAGAACAAAGCCTGAATGTCACCACTAATCCACTACCAAATAATGAGGATGTAAGAATAAATGTCATATTAATAAAAAGGAGGATAAAGAATTAAGTTTGGAATAATTAAAATAGGCCTACAATTTAAAATAATTATTAATGTCATTGGTGCAAATGGGCTTATTGGCATAAAATCTATATGGATCAGGGGTATGGAAAGAACTTTTAAGATTATTGGATGCAAAATTCATAACAACCTAGGTGGCCAGCAAAGAAATAGCTGTTACAGAAAAGGAGGATAATAGAGAGTTTGGAAGACCAATTCCTCTAGTTATTCATTGCTCCCCCCCCCTCCCCCCCTCATTTGAGGCAAGGATCCATTATACCAATGATATCTCCCATGGATAAAATGACATTAAGCTTACCAAAGCCTTTCCTTACAAGGATATAAAGGTAGTATCTTAGATATACGGATGCTCCACAACTCAAGCAAAAGAGCTAAAAGCTCTGCAAGCATCAGGACTTTCCATATAAAATATTGCTAGGGTTGGAGGAATAACAAGAAGTGGGAGATGTTATATCTCTGAAGAGGTAAATCAAAAAAGAAATGAAGAATTAGAATGATATTGTAAAGTGAAGGAAAAAAAGGAAAATAATATGGCTTCAGAGGAACAACCAAACCGAGCCTATGAGCCTAGGAAAAAAGTATCTAAAAAAGATGTTGAAGAATTTTTAAAGTTGGTCAAAGAAAGTGAGTATAAGTGATTAAACAATTTAATCACACCCCAGCCCAAATTTCACTACTTGCTTTAATTATGGCTTTAGAACCTCATCGAGTTGTATTATTAAAAATTTTGGATCAAGCATATAGTCATCATGACATTTTAGTGGAAAATGTCAATAATATTATTGGTCATGTGATGTCAGCTAATTACATCACCTTCACAGATGATGAGATCCCTTCTGAAGGAACAAGCCATGTTAGGGCCTTACATATTTCAGTAAAGTGTAAAAATTATTCGATTACAGAAGTGTTAGTAAACAATGGTTCATCTTTAAACGTAATGCCAAAATCCACTATGAGCAAACTTCTTTTTAACGAATCATCTATAAGAATAAGTTTAATGATTGTCAGAGCATTTGATGGTACTAGGAGAAATGTTATTAGAGAAATTGAGCAACCAATTCAAGTGGGCCTTACAGTATTTCAAATACATTTTCAAGTAATAGATATAAGCCCAATGTATAGTATGCTATTAGGAAGACCTTGGATTTATAGTGCTTGAGCAGTTCCCTCTTCCCTACACTAGAAAGTGAAATTTGTTATTGATGGAAAGTTGATTAAAGTTTATGGTGAAAAGGAAATCCTAATGTCCAAGCCTATTAAGGACCAATATATCGAAGTGACAGAGGAGGCAATTGAAAATTCTTTTCAAGCTTTTAAAGTGGTAAATGTGATTTATGAACCACTTAGAGAAAAATTAGCAAAATTAAGAGTTTCCAACGCTTCACGAATGTCTGCCTGGGTAATGTTAGCACAAGAATACTAGATAGGGACATGCTTAGGAAGAAATAAGCAAGGAATGGTCAAATACAAGGAACTTATGGGAAATAACTATAGAGTAGGTTTGGGATATTGTATATCCCACTATGATAAAGTAAGAGTGAAGAATGAATAGCGACTAAAAAAATGGAGAGGGTATATGAGCTGAAAATTGATCATTCCCAAAAGGAAATTCCTCCCTTAATATGAGTGTTTAGAAGTGTTGGATGGCTCATACATGAATTAAATAATGTTATAGAAGAGGGAAATTCGTCAGGAAATGAACTGAGTATGGTAAATGCTAATGAAAGAGAAGAATTAATAGAAAATTATGTATACTCTCTCCAACCAGAGCAAGAACTGGTGAATTAGAGGATATTTGAATTCCTTTCTCTACTAAAGTAATGTCCCCATTAACAAAAAGTTCTTTATATAGTTTATTTTAGATCCCGATACTTATATGTAACATAAGATCACTTTTAGCTATGCTTGAGGCTAAAAGTTTTAGTATGTTGGGCTTCTTTATTAATAAATTTACACCTTATCTTGAATATTTCTCTTTTATTCCTCCTAAAGCCCTTTATATTTTTCTTGTTTTGCCTTTTTTCAGGAATAATAATTCTTTAAATGATATGCTTAGGGAAAAACCAAAATATAATTTTGATTGTCCAATATATTAAATAGAATCTAATGAAGAAAAATAAAAAGATGAAGCTATATCATCCGAATTTGAAAAGTTATGGGATCACAAAGAATGAATTATGGAATATAATAAGAGTCCATAGAAGTGATAAATTTAGGAATAGAAGAAAATCCTAAAGAAGTTAGAATAAACCATAAATTACCTAATGAGTTAAAAGAAAGGATGATTAAAATATTGAAGGAGTATATGGATGTTTTTGCATGGTCCTATCAAGACATGCATAGATTAGACATTGACATAGTTATTCATAAATTACCTCTAAAACTAGAATGCCAACCTGTTAAGAAAAAATTAAGAAAGATGAAGCTGGAGGTACTTTTCAAAATCAAAGAAGAAGTTAAAATGCAATTAGAAGCATGGTTTTTAGATGCAGTTGAATACCCTAAATAGGTCGCAAACATCGTGTCAGTTCCCAAAAAGGATGGAATGGTAAGAATGTGCGTAGATTATAGGGAACTAAATAAAGCTAGCCCTAAAGACAATTTCTCATTACCCCACATAGATGTATTAGTAGATAGAGCCATAGGTCATTACATGTTTTCCATCGTGGATGGATTTTTGGGGTATAATCAAATTAAGTTATTTTGAGATGAAAAAGAGAAGATGTGTTTTATTACCCTTTGGGGAACCTTTTGCTATAAGGTGATTCCGTTTGGGTTAAAAAA
The DNA here is from genome assembly GCA_948208565.1 of Hura crepitans. NCBI lineage: Eukaryota > Viridiplantae > Streptophyta > Magnoliopsida > Malpighiales > Euphorbiaceae > Hura > Hura crepitans. Next base: position 3,938 of record CANXYI010739010.1, read on the forward strand.
TGTGGGAGCCACTTACCAAAGAGCAGTGGATACCCTATTTCATGACCTAATGCATAAAGAAGTTGAGGTGCATGTGGATGACATGATAGTTAAATTATGTCTTGAAGAAGATTATGGAACAATATTAGAAAAAGTATTCAAAAGGTTGAGAAAATACAAACTTAGGATGAATCCGGCAAAGTAAACCTTTGGAATAACTTCTGGAAAATTATTAGGATTTATAGTAAGCTAGAAAGGAATAGAGGTAGACCCAGATAATGTTCAAGCTATAGAAGAATTATCACCGCTGAGAATAGAAAAAGAATCATGAAGCTTTATAGGCAAATTAAATTATATAGCAAGATTTATATTTCAATTGACAAATACATGCAAGCCTATTTTTGGTTTATTGCAAAAAAGAAATCCTAACAAGTGGGATGGAAAATGCTAGCAAGAATTTGAAAAAATTAAGGAATACTTGAAAAACCTGCCTGTATTACAGCCTCCAATCGTTGGAAAACCTTTGTTACTATATTTAACAGTACATGAAAAATCCTTGGGAGCAATGTTAAGATAATATAATGAAAAAGGAAAGGAGTAGGCAATTTAGTACGTAAGTAAAAAATTTACAAGTTATGAAGAAAAATATTTTCTTTTAGAAAAAACATATGTTGTTGTTGCATGGACTGCAAAGCATTTGAGACATTATATGTTATCCTACACTACCTATTTGATTTCTCGAATGGACACTATTAAATATGTTTTTGAAAAGCCAATGCTTATTGAAAGAATAGCTCGATGCTAGGTATTACTCTGTGAGTATGAGATTATATACATCACTCAAATAGTTGTTAAAGGATGAATCATCACATATCTTTTAGTCGCACAAAGGACTCAGGAAGTTAATTTAGAATTCCAAGATAAAAGTCTAATGGTTTTGGAAAAAGTGTGTGAAGATTCGAGAAATTGGATAATGAAATTTGATGGGACTTCTAATGCATTAGGTTATGGAATTGAGGTAATCTTAATAGCTTATGAGGGGAATTATTTTTTGGTAATGGCAAAATTATGTTTCGAATGTACCAATAATATGGCAGAATATAAAGCTTATGTTATGGGGTTACAAATGGCAACAGAAATGAAGATTAAACATTTGGAGGTTTATGGGGATTTTACTTTAGTGATAAGCCAATTAAATAGAATATAGGAAACTAGAGATGCCAAACTAATGCCATATTAGGAATATGTCTGTGAACTCATAAAGGAATTTGATTATATTGAATTTGAGCATATCTCTTGAATAGAGAATCAAATTACAGATGCTTTGGCAATACTAGCAGCAATGTTCAGGTTAGATGATTGTTGGAAAATGCCACCCATTAAGATTGAAATTAAAGGGACTCAAGCTTATTGTGCTCATGTCGAGTAAGAGATGGATGGAAAGCCATAATACCATGATATCTTCTAGTACATCAAGGATGGGAAATATCCTGATGGTATAAATGATAATGATAAAAGGACAATATGGTGCATAGCTAGTAATTTCTTTTTAATAGGAGATGTGTTATACAAAAGAAATTATGATACCACTTGAATCAGGTGTGTTGATGAAAAGAAGGCCTAAAGACTAAAAGAAGAGGAACATGAAGGGTTTTGTTGTACTCACCTGAACAGTCATGCATTGGCGAGGAAAATCCTTCGACTAGGATATTATTGGATTAAGATGGAGTCTGACTATATAAACTTTATTCGTAAATGTAAAAAATGTCATATATATGCTAATGAAATTAATTCACCTGTTTCAGCGTTAAACGTACTATCTTCACCAGAGCCCTTCATAGTTTGGGGATTAGACGTCATTGGTCCCATTGAACCAAAGGCATCAAGTAGTCACCATTTTATATTGTTAGTAATTAATTATTTTACCAAATGGATAGAGGCGGTTTTATATACAAATGTGATCAAAGGAGTAATAATTAAGTTTATAAAAAACAATATTGCCTATAGATATGGTTTGCCCAAAAGAATAATCATAGATAATGCCAAAAATTTTAACAATAAAGCAATGGAGGAAATGTGCAAGCCGTATAAAATCATCCATCATAACTCTACTCCCTACAGGCCTAAGATGAATGGAGTAGTCAAAGCAGCAAATAAAAACATAAAGAAACTAGTGTAGAAAATGGTGGTTACTTATAAAGACTGGCATAAGATGTTGTGTTTTGCATTACATAGGTACAAAATAATAGTAAGAACTTCTACTGATGCTACTCCATATTCTCTCGTATATGGAATGGAGATAGTACTACCTATCGAGGTTGAGATTCCATCATTGAGAGTCGTAGTAGAAGTAGAATTGATGATAGTGAATGGGTGCAAAAGTGATATGACTAGTTAAATATGAGAGATGAGAAAAGATTAAAGGCATTATGTTAAGACCAATTATACTAGAGGAAGTATATAAAGGCCTATGCAAAGAAATTGAGACTTAGAAAATTTCAAGAAGGAGACCTAGTTTTGAAAAAAAATAATTCTAAGACAACAAGATTCAAAAGGGAAATAGGCACCCAAATTTAAGGGTCCTTATATAGTAAAGAAGGCTTTTTTAGGAGGAGCATTGATCTTAACAAATATGGATGGGGAAAAGCTTCTCGAGCCAATTAATTCAGATATGGTAAGGAAGTATTATGTTTAAAAAAAAGAGAAGGAAAAAAGAGGAACGATGTAATACCAAGGAGTTATGCTCAACCAAAAATATATATTAAATAAATTTTGGTTTTTCTATCAATTATATCATCTTAATGAATCATTTTATTTATATATTCTCCAACTTATTCTTATTTTAGTATTCACAAAAGAGGCATTACAATTATAGAAAGCTCTCAATATGGAAATTTTGAAAAAGTGAATTTCAAGTTAAGATCTATTGAAAACACGATTAAGTAGACATAAAAAGGACATATCATCAAAGTAAAATCAAGATAAGGTATATTAAGCATATCTTTGAAGACTGTTTTGGAATCAGGTTAAATATTGATTGCTCATGAACCAGGAACATGGCTTAAATGGTGGTTTATTTTGATTTAATGACCTATCAATATTTCTAAAACAAAAGGGGCTAAGATTAGATGATAAATTATGAGGTCATTTTATTACTATGTTCAACTTAAAAGAACCATGTAAATCCATACAGGTTGACTCAACATTTAGGGGCAAGATAAATATGCTACATAAAAAAAATAATAATAATAAAAAACCATTGAATAGAATGACAGGGTTTCAGCAAAATTTTGTGAATCCTGAATTCATGAAAATCTTTTCATATGAATTTTAGTCAGAATGATGGCCTAAAGAAAAAAAGAGAAAACATTTGCCATATCTAAATAAGAGACATGAATGGTATATAAGAGTCTTTAGAACACCTTCTAAATTAAATACTAATTTTGAGGATACCATGACTACAGCCAATCAAAACCATTTATGAACAAGCTCAACAAATAACCATGCTCTTCATATTGGTTATCAAAATGCCTTCCTTGAAATACCCTTTGTTGATGGCTAAAAAATGCAAATGTAGGGTTAAAATATATAAAAAAAAAGGGTTACCCCTTTGTAGATAAGGATGGAAATGTTTATATAGGAAAGCATGTAAAGAATTATATATAATGAAAAAAATCTTCTCAAAAAGTACCTTAAATGGCTTAATTATAATATAAGGCCATTATTAGGATATCACGATTTATCTTTCTTTCATGTAATCCATTCGTTGTCATTAATCTTGTCATTTTACTGAGATTTTTTTAGGCTTATTTTATTATCTCACCTTTATCATGTCATCATTCACACTTTACTACTGATATAAAAGATGAACCGGCCATTTTTACCAAACAAACAAAAAGAAGCTATACATATTTGCATGTCAAAATGGGTAAATAAAGGAATTAACCAACACTAAAGTTAACAAAAGGTAATCAGTTAAAACTTATTTTCATATAAGACTTAAATATGAAAAAGAGGATTTAAACAGCATAAATTCCCCAACAGCAAAATAATTAGGCATGATTCAAAGGTTGTCTGTATTGATAAACCTTAGTGAAAAAAGAGAAGAAAATTTTTGAAATTAAAATTCAAAAATTATAAAGAATGTAGTTAGTCATGAAATACCTCTATTGCCAAGATTTTTATATCAGCAAATAAAAAATTATATAATAAAAATAAATAATAAAACACAAAAATATACTATATAGGAAAGTCAATTTTGACTTACTTATATTGCAAAATCAGTAACAACAAATTTAATGACATCATTGAAAATTCACTAGAATATGGTGGTCAGCTATGACTCTTACTTATTAAGGAAAAGGTTGTCAGCATTAACATAATCTTTCTAATAAAGAATCTTAAAACATTTTTCTTGAGATAAAAATTCTAAAGACCAATTCCGGTTAAAATGATTTATTATCATCATCTAAAAGAAAATAAAGGACATTTAGTAGTCCAGAAATAAATAATGTGATCTAAAAAATTGGAAAAAATTAGAATACTAAAAACCTAACCACTTTTAAGAAATAGAAAAGAAAATGTTAGCAACAGAAGATTCTTTTTCTAAATAGAAGGAAAGAAGCTTTTAAAATCATACATAATGACATGACTCAAAGAAATTAACTCTAGAAAATTAAAATTTAAGAACCATGAGCTTCAAAAAAAACTGTTAACTCTTATCATTTATCACAATCTTAGTTTCAAAATCCATCTCAAAATTTATGAACAAATTTCGAAAGGATTTTTTAAATCTGCTTAAAAAATAATAAGAATTCAAAGAAATTTCACTAAGGTATAGCTCGATCATAGTCATTGATATTCAAAACATTAACATTAGAATTACTTGTAGGAAGATCCTGATTTTAAAAGTGCATTGATTCCACGAATTGTGTTCACTCATAGGAAGTTCACTATCTTGAAAAATGCAAATTTGAAATCAAAACCACTCGTAGGAAGGTTCTGATATCAAAAAACATCAAAATCTCAAATTATGTTCACTCGTAGGAAGTTCATAATTTTGGGAGATGTTGAAAATTTTAAAATTGTCATTGCTCATAGGAAGGTTACGATTTTGAAATTTTTTTAATTAGAATCACTCATAGGAAGATTTTCATTTTTAAAAGTGCATTGATTCCATGAATTCTGTTCACTTGTAGGAAGTTGACTATCTTGGAAAAACATAAATTTGAAATCAAACCCACTAGTAGGAAGGTTATAATATCAAAAGACGTCAAAATCTCAAAATATGTTCACCTGTAGGAAGTTTATGATTTTGAGAGATGTTGAAAATTTTAAAATGATCACCGCTCATAGGAAGATTGCAATTTTAGAATTTTTTAATTAGAATCACTTGTAAGAAGATTTTAATTTTTAAAAATGCATTGATTCCATGAATTGTGTTCATTCGTAAGAAGTTTACTATCTTGGAAAAATGCAAATTTGAAATATAAACCACTTACAGGAAGTTTTTGATTTTTTAAAACTATAAATAAATAAATTTTTTAAAAAATAATAATAATACTATAATTAATTAAATAATCATTAAGATATCAACTCAAATGGTTATCTATAATTGTCTTAAGAGAGCGCAAAAAGGGGGCAACTATAGGTGCCCATTTTTGTTCGGCTAAATAAATAATAATATCATCTTATAAAATAATTTTCTATTATTACATACTTATATTCAAAAAGAGAGGAGAATTATTATTTACAAATGCTTCAATATTAATGCTATAACTATTACTATTATAGTTATTGCATACTTATCTTTTATTACCATTATTATCATTATTAAAAAAAAGATTATTACTATTATTATTATTGTTATTATTATTATCATTATCTAAAATGTATCTAATTAAATAATTCAAACAATTAAGGTATAATTAAAGTACGAAAACGAAAAAAGCAAAATTTAAAGTTAATTAATTTTAATTTTAATTATAAGACAATAAGTTTTATTTATCTCTAAATACAAAAAACAAAAAAAATTACAAAGGTAAATATAAAACACTTAATTAATAATGCATGATTAAAAAAAGGGTACATTATACAAAAAATTACATAATTAAAAAAAGGGAAAAAGAGAGAGCTATTAGGCTTAAATGGCCCAAGCCCAACAGCCTATAGACTCGCTAGCTCCAACAGTTTCAAAAGCATAGTTTACACAACAGCCCAGCCTTCTTAGATAGTTGCCTCCCCTCCAAAAAGTAAGAAATATCTTACCTGTAGCAAGTAAAGAGGGTGAGAGGGGCTACTGCACGATAAGATAAAACACTGTAGAGGAATGGCTATATAAGCAGCTGTTGAGGACACAGAAAGGAACGAAAAAAAAAGCAGAAAAAAATAGATAGCAAACAACAAAAAGAGAGATAGTAAAGAAAGTAGAATGCAGTAAAGAAAAAGAAGCAGGAAAGAGCAACATAGAAAGAAAAGCATTTTAGAACAAGGAGGTAAGAAGAACAATATACCATAAATAATAGAAAGATCAAGAAAAGGTAATTTAACTACTTAATGATTGACTCTCTTTAATATCTTGAAGTCAGAATTTATTTTAACATATTAAAGGAAGTCAGCTTCTGATTTGCTAATCTAGTTTATATATCTACTGGAAAAAAAAGCCTATCTTTATGTTTATTATAAAAGTTAGGTTTGATTTCTTACAAAAACTTAGGGAGGGTTAGTAATGATCTTCAGGTTTGAAAACTATGTGTTGTGCTAAAAACAAGTTAAAAGAAATTTCGAAAATAAAAATTAGGGATAGTTTTTAGGATTAGCATTCATACATATGGTCGATTGAGGTTCACCTAGGTAATTATCCTATTTCTAAAATGGGTAACTATTCATTGCATAAATAAGACTAGTTAGTGAAATATTTGATTGGGCAACAAATTACACCATCTGATAATAGAATACCAAAACTAGCATAATAATCATAGCTTAATCTCCCAACTAACATGGCCAAAAGTATATAACCTATAAGCTACCAACAAACTAAATATTCATAATGTACATGCAACAAATGTTGCTAAACATCTTAGAAAAGGGATAGAATGCCTATGTAAACTCAAACAACAAGTTTCATTTAGCCCTCAATCATCATTAGACCAAAAGTTTCTTAAAAAATGTAGTAAGAATGGATAATTAGAGATAAATCTATCAAAGAAAAGGTTTAAATAAAAGGAGTCCATATTATAATAAAAGGAATTCCACGATTTTTTTCTCAGAAAAAAATAGAGATAAAAAGTTTTTATTTTTTACTAGAAGTGAAAAACAAATAAAAAAAATAAGAGAGCAGACATAAGATTTTTACTGATATAAAAAATCCAAAACAATTAAATACATAATAAGTAGGAGAGGACTAAACTGATAGTAAGCATGCAAATGAATCCTATATCATTATCAGCACACACATCACCAATATGTAATAGGCTCAAATAGAAAAGAAAGACTAAGAAAAACTTAGCTTCAAAAACATAAGAATGACTCCAGTATCACCATAATCGATACCCGTAAATCATATCCCCAAAAGAAATGGAAATATAATCTAACAGACACTAATAAAATAAGAGAGGCATCATATTGAGTTTATAAATGGGATACTAAGAGATAAAAACAAAAAAAATAGGAGCAGAGTCAAAAAAATCAGAATAAAAAATGATAGAATGACAATGAGAAATTTATTAATAAAGAGTAGTAAAGAAAAACAACAATACAACAAAAAAAATGAAATTTTATCTTCATTTACCAGTAGAGACCCACATACATAAATGTTAAGTAGTAAACACATATTAGAGAAGAGTTTAAAAACATATTTGGGCATAGAGAGCTAGTAATGACCATTACTCTAAGAAAAAAAACCTAAAAACAAAAAAATTAGACTCCTCAAATAAAAATTTGTTGCTAATAGAAGAAATAAGGTAGGATATGAAGAGAATCTCACCAATTATTAACATGCAGAAAGTTAAAGGTCTAATTTGGCATAGATCTTAAAATTAGGACTGTAATAATAATTTTTTTCATTATTTACTTGATTAAAGTAAAGAATCAAAATCAATTCAGTAAAAAAATGAAGAGATTTCAAAAGAGAATAAACCACGGTATATTGAATGGAGGGAAAAATAAAACAACGAACGAAAGAGAATGGTAGTGTAGTGATGTTGAAAGAAGAAAAAATGAAAAGAGGGTAGTGAAAGCAAACTTAGCTTAGGGAACTAGTATTGTGAAAAATGAAAAATCTTTAGAGCCGAAAACCCTTAAATTTGTAGATCCCTATTTTCATTTTTCCTCTTCAACATGTAAGCAAATAAAAAGGAAAATAGATTAGACATATATGTAGAATGAGAAACAAATAAAAAAATGATAAGCAAATATACTCTTACAAAGATTAGTGAAAATGACTTAAGGAGCCCTCCTTCTCTTCTTTAACCTTTCTTTCCTCTTTCTTTTGCTTTTCCCTTAACATTAAGGGTAGGATCTACTCTTCTTTTATGTTAGTTATAGTAAAAAGGGAACAATAGAGGATATAGTTGTGCTACCCTTTTATCTCTCACATAAATTATAGCATTTATTCGTGTTAGGAAAGGTTAAGAGGAAGGAAAAATGATTGTTGCTAGCAAGAGGAAATCATAAAAAAATGATTCGGATAAAGAAGAATCAGATTCTAATGAAGGAAGAAAGAACAGAGGATGGTCAAAAAGAAGGAGGATCAAAAGAGGGAAAGCAATGACTTAGAAGAAGGAAACGAAACAAAAAAGAGAACAGGAAGAAGTTAGGAAAGTAGAAGAGAGATGAATTGCCTAAAAAGGGAGTGGTAACATTGAAAAAGGGGAGGAAAATTAAAGACTCTCGGTAGAAGGTTAAGAGGCTATTGGTAGTGGAGAGGTTAGAAGAATCTAGAGAGAAAAATAGGTTTTATATGATGCCAAATTACCCATTTACCCCTAAGTTTACTAAGATAAGGATTTGGTAATAGAAGTGCATTTTGGTCCTTTTCGAAAAAAATATAATTAGTTTTAATTTATTAACTTTTAAATAAAAAAAATGATCCTTAAATTTCAATTGTAAATATATCTATACCCAAAAATTATATAAGTAAATAACGAAATTAGAAGGATCAAATAAAAGAAAATTTAATCCTTAATTAAAACAAAAAATAAATAATCAAATAGGGAATAATTTCATTATCACGGGTTTAAAAAAAGGTTTTATTTAGTCAGTATAAAACCATAAGATGATCGAAAAATTAATAAAGGATTTCTTTTTTCACAATAAAAAATAATATGAGGGCATTAATAGTAAATAAACACTAAATTAAAAAAATTAAAAAGCTCTTAAACATTTTATTAATTTCAGGTCAAATTGTTTCTATTTGGAATTATAGATGATATTTATGATAAATATTATTGAATAAAAAATGATGATAAATGGAAATGATGTCAAGAATGTAATACTTAATATATACAAAAAAATCTATGAATAATTAAGCAATACTTCACAAATTGGCAAAAAAAAAGAAAACTAATCATTAATTCTACGATAGGTTATATTATAGCAAAAAGATATAATTAATAGATTTTATTATTCTGTTCATTGCATCTAAAAATAAAATGATACTAATTGTTAAGTATCGAGACACCAAAAAACATAAAAATAAGATTCACAATTAGGCTAATTAATTATACTCAAATTTTGTAAAAAAATGTATGTATCCATTCATTTTCAATGACACAAATATTCATCTCTAGGAAAGTTAATTAAAAGACATATTATGAAAATTTTATTAATAATATTCATGGCTTTACATATAATTGATATTCGAATTCATATACATTATAAAAATTAATAAAAAAATTACTTAAGT
>CANXYI010739012.1:0-10440 GCA_948208565.1 Hura crepitans
CTATATTTGTGTGACTGTCCACTTTTATTTTATTTTTGTCTGTCTGTCTATTTTTACTTCGCATCTAAAAATATTATTTCTGTCATTTTTATTGCTTTCATCTTTCTTTTTCCCTTATCCATCTATCAGTTAGATGTGATAATTTATTTGTGTAATATTTTTTTATTTGTGACTGTCCATTTTTATTTTATTTTTCGTCTGCCTGTTTATTTTTGCTTCACACATAAAAATATTATTTTTGTCATTTTTGCTATTTTCATTTTTCTTTTTGCTTTATCCATTTACCAGTTAGATGTGATAATTTATTTGTGCAATATTTTTTATATTTTTGTGTGACTATTCATTTTTATTTTATTTCAGTCTGTCTATTTATTTTTACTTTGTATACTAATATATTATTTTTATTGTTGTGATGCAAGTTATTTGATTATTTGGGATCTAACTATTATTTATTCAGCCACCTCATTAAATCTCGGTGAAGTAATCTTTTAGCGACCTATTATTTTCTGCTGTCTATTTTATTCTGTGTTTTGTAGGTTTTTTCTGCTGATTTCCTGTTTTATTGCTTATTTCTGGTTAGATTGTATTTTAGATGTCCCAAAATGTAATTTTCTTTTTATTATTTATTCCGTTAAATTGTATTTTAAGTAATTGCCCTATATTATATTTTTATTATCAAATTATTTTCTTGTATATTTCATGAATGCTGTAATAATTAGAAAAATGATTTTCATGCGATTGAAAAAATAATCATAATATTTTTAATTAATTAATTGGTGTTTTATTAATAAAGTGCGTTTTGATTTTTCTTAATAAAAGTCACAATAAAGAAAAATTATTTTCCTAAAATTGACATATAAGAACCACAGTTCTCAAATTAAATTCATCACCCGATTTATGTATGATACCTCCAATTTCAATCTTGAAATATTCCACAAACGCCGAATTAGGTAGAAAAATGATTTTGCACGTTAAAAAGAAATAATAATCAAAATCATATTTTTACCTAATAAATTGGTGTTTTGCTAATAAAATAAATTTTGATTCTTTCTTAATAAAAGCTGCAACAATAAAATTCATTTTTTCAAATTAGCATACGAGAACCAGAGGTCTCAAACCAATCATCCGATTTTAATAAAAATCACTACAATAAAATTCATTTTCCAAAATTGGCATGCGAGAACCAAAATTCTCAAGACAATCAACTATCCGATTTCATATATGATATTTTAGTTTCGAACACCTATTTATTTTTTTGTAAATATATTCTATAAATTCTCTTATGTGATTTACTTTAATTGTAAAACGTCACTTGAGAAAAGAAATAATATTATAAATTCAAACTAAATTTTCGTATTAATTTGGGGTATAAATAAGAGTAGGGTTCCGAATCGCTCTAGTTTTAACCCTACAAGGTATTTCCTGACTTGGGCCAAGTGGCAACTCCTACCTTGTGGTGCCCAACTCGCTCCTCCTAGGCTAATCAAATAAGAATGGCCTTAGATTCCTCTAGCTTCCTTTTCATCTTCTGAGATGTGAAGAGTGAGGCTTAGGTCGAGTTTTCGCCTGTTTTAGTTTGATCGGCCTAAGGAAAACATAAGGGACGCGAACACATGGCATTCAAGAAATAAGTGCAGAATTTATGAGATGTAGGATGGCTTAAATTTGATCAAGGAAACCACGTCTCCTTAAGTGTGACAGCAAATCCTCTACCAAATTATGAAAGGGATAAGGTAGGAGCAATTTTAAGTGAAAAAGGTCATTTATTGAGTCCTAATATAGACTTAATAATACAATAAGAATATATACTAAATGCCCTACTCGATGCTCGAATGATAAATTCAATGAAGATAAGAAAGGGATATAATTCCCTGAAGGAGCAAGTTCAGAATCTCATAGACAGAAGACTCATACTAATCTATAATTCTACTAAAGATGTAGGAATGTTAGAAGGAAAACTAGTCATGCTAATTCTAATCACTATTTATTGTCCTCTGAAGGTGGAGACTAGTCCATCAGTGCCCATGATCACTTTGAAAACTGCAAAGCCTTCCCCATACAAAAGTTCCAAAGAGGTACCATGGAAATATGAATGCACTATTACCACCTAAGAAAGGGAAGCAGTAAAAAATATAACTAGAGTAGGTGGGATGACAAGAAGTGGAAGGTGTTATCTTTCCAAAAAAGTGAATCAGCAACGAAATGAAGAGTTGGAATATAGCAATAAAGGGAATGAGGTGGAACTCAATAAAGGGGCTATCTTGGAAACTAAGCACAAACAATTTTTCAAGACTAAGAGGCCAATATCGAAAGAGGAAATGTGTGAATTTTTAAAATTGATAAAACAAAGCGAGTATAAAATCATTGAACAAATGAATCAAAATCTAGCTCACATTTCATTATTGTCTTTGATTCTTACATCTGAACCATATTGCCAAGCGCTTCTCAAAGTGCTAAATGAAGCCTATGTGCAGCATGATATATCTACAGAAATTTTGAATAATATAGTAGGAAATGTAATGGCTGTAAATTATATTACTTTCACTGATGATGAAATCCCATTAGAAGGTACAGAGCATGTCAAAGCACTACATATCTCTGTTAAATGCAAGGATTATATGATAGCAAAAGTATTAGTGGATAATGGCTCATCCCTCACTGTGATACCAAAATCCATGTTGATCAAATTGCTAGTTGATGATTCTTTTATAAAAATGAGTAACATGATAGTCAGAGCTTTCGATAGCACCCGAAGGGAGGTAATAGATGAAATTGAGCTACCCATTCAAGTGGGATTTATAGAATTTAACGTTACTTCCCAAGTCATGGACATAAATACCATATATAGTATGCTGTTTGGAAGGCCTTGGATTCATAGTGTAGGGCTAGTCCCTTCACCTTTTCACCAAAAACTAAAGTTTATTGTTGAAGGAAAAATGATAGAAATATATAAGGAAAAAGACATCTTAATTACCAAGCCAGCCAAGGCTCATTATATAGAAGTGGCTGAGGAAGCTTTAGAGAGTTCTTTCTAATCATTAGAGGTGGCGAATGCTACATTTGTCCTGGAAAGTCAAGATATTGTGAAGCCCTATTTCCCTAAATCAACAATCATAGTGGCTAAAAGGATGATAAAGGAAGGGTACCAAATAGGATATGGATTGGCAAAAGATCTTCAAGGTATTAAAGAATTGATGGAACTTCAAAATAATACTAATAGAGCAGGCTTGGGATATCAGGTTACCAACAAAGATAAGAGAAGAATTAGAGAAGAAAGAAATGAGAGAAGGCTGGCAAAGCTTCAAAATCGAGAGCCAGAGTTACCCCAATAGAAATCCCCAAAATAGGGGAAGTTTTTCAAAGCATTGGATGGTTTGTCATAGATATGGGTGGTTGCACTAAATTTGCAAATGTCAACATGATTTATGGGAAGGACGAATGTAAAAATGACTGGATATGTCTTTATAAGATGAACTAAGAATTGCCAAATTGGAAATCATATGATCTCTCGTCTTCCTCAAAGTAATTATTTTTCTTTTAGCATGTTAAACTAAAAGTAATAAATAATGGCCATGCCTAAAGCTAACACTATTTGCATGGGCTTTCTTTGTCTTTTTCATCCTTAGTAATAAAATGCATATTTACTAAATCTATTCTTTTTATTTAATTTGACTTTAAAAACTTCACATGTGTTCAGGAATAATATTCATTTAAAAGGGATAAATGATGATGAACCAAAGTTTGATTTTGATAATCCAATAAATGAAGTGGACTCATAAGGTGGCTCTAGAGAAGATGAGATAGAAATGGGGCATGAGTCGGAAAGAATGCTCGAACGGGAAGGAGAAGCCATGAAACCCCAGCAACAGTCAATAGAAGTAATTAATTTAGGGACAGTGGAGGATTCTAAAGAGGTAAAAATTAATGGTGAACTACCACTGGAACTGAGAGATAGGATGATTACATTGTTACAAGAATATCAGGACGTCTTCGCATGGTCTTACTAGGATATGCCTGGATTAAACCCAGATATTGTAGTACATAAGTTACCCATTAAACTTAAATGTAAGCCTGTGAAATAGAAGTTAAGGAAAATGAAACCTAATGTGTTACTAAAGGTTAAAGAAGAAATAAAAAAGCAATTAGATGCAAGATTTCTAAAAGTAGTTAAATACCTAGAATGGGTAGCAAACATTATTTTGGTGCCAAAGAAAGATGGGAAGGTACAGGTTTATGTAGATTATCGTGATCTCAACAAGGCAAGTCCAAAAGATGACTTCTCATTGCCCCATATTGATGTGTTGGTTGACAATACTACAGGACATTATATGTTCTCTATCATGGATAGATTTTTTAGATATAATCAGATAAAATTGTTTTGGGATGATAAAGAGAAAACAACATTCATAACCTTGTAGGGAACCTTTTGTTATAAGGTGATGCCGTTCGGTTTAAAAAATAAGGAGGCAACTTACTAAAGAGTTATAGTAACTTTGTTTCATGACATGATGCATAAAGAAATGGAGGTTTATATCGACAACATGATAGTTCAATCTAAACCAGGAGAAAACCATGTTGAAATACTAAGAAAACTATTTCAAAGGTTGAGAAAGTATCAACTCAAGTTAAATCCAACTAAATACACATTTGGCATTACTTACGATAAACTCCTGGGATTTATAGTTAGTTGAAGAGGGATTAAGCTCGATCTAGAAAAGATTAGAGCTATAAATGAAATGCCCTTTCCTAAAACAGAGAATGAAGTGAGAAGTCTTTTGGGAAAGTTAAATTATATAACTCATTTCATTGCACAGTTAACCCCAAAGTGTAAGCCAATATTCAAACTTTTAAGGAAGAAAAACTCAAGAACATAGGAGAAGGAGTGCCAACTGGCATTTGAGGAGATTAAAGAATATTTGAGGAACCCACCAATATTGTAACCACCAATATCTAATAAGCCTTTGTTATTATATCTCATAGTTAATGACTCATTCTTTGGGGCTATGTTGGGATAAAAAAATAAATCAAGAAATGAACAAGTTAATTATTATGTCAGCAAAAAGTTCATCAATTATGAAATCATATATATCCTGCTTAAAAAAACATGTGCAGTGTTAGCATGGACAACTCATTGTTTGAGGCATTACATGCTCTACCATATAACATATTTGATTGCTAGAATGGATCCTGTGAAATACATATTCGAAAAGCCTGCTTTAATAGGGAGAATCACTAGATGGCAAATGTTGTTGTGTGAGTATGAAATAATATATATCACTAAGAAGGCCATAAAAGGAAGTATAATAGTCGACCTCCTTACATAATAAGTAGTTGACAAAAGGAATCCTATAATTTTGAATTTTTCAGATGAGGATATCCTCATGATAGGAGAGGAAGAGGATGATGTTAAAAATTAGGTCATGAAATTTTATGAAGCCTCGAATGCATTAGGACATGGGATAGGAACTATTTTGATAGCACCCGGTGGAAAATACTATCTTGTGACAACAAAGTTATACTTTGAATGCACTAACAATATAACTGAATATGAGGATTGCGCATTTGGTTTACAAGTAGCTATAGATATGGGAGTAAAGAAGATTGAAGTTTACAGAGATTCGACATTGGTCATAAACTAATTGAATGACATTTGGGAAACTAGAGATATCAAGCTAATCCCTTATCAGAATCACATTAAAGGATTAATGGATAGATTTGAATATATTGAGTTTGAGCATATCTCTAGGATAGAAAATCAAATTGCTGATGCTATGGCTATATTAGTTGCAATGTTTAGATTGGATGACTATGGTAAAATGACACCAATCAAGATAGAAGTCTGAGGGACTCAAGCATATTGCTTAAACATAAAACAAGAGGTAGATGGGAAACCATGGTACTACGATATTATGGAGTACATTAAGCATCGAGCATATCCTATAGGGGCTAACGAAAATGACAAAAGAACCATTAGGTGTTTAGCTAGGAATTTCTTCTTAAGTGGGAATGTGTTATACAAAAGAAATTATGATACCACACTCATTAAATATGTCAATGGAAAAGAAGCCCAAAGGCTTATGGAAGAAGTGCATGAAGGGTGTTGTGGAATGCATTTAGAGGGGCATTCTTTGGCCTAAAAAATACTCCGAATAGGGTATTATTGGCTAAAGATGAAAGCCGATTGTATATAATTTGTGCAAAGATGCCATAAATGTCAAGTTTATGCTGATGAAATCCATACTCCGTCATCCTCATTGAAAGTAATGACATCTCCATAGCCTTTCGGCATGTAGGGTTTAGATGTGATCAGGCCTATTTAACCAAAAGCTTTAAATAGTCATCGATTCATTATAGTAGCAATTGATTATTTCACCAAATAGATAGAGGCAGCTTCGTATGCAAATATAACTAAAGGAGTGGTAATCAAGTTTTTAAAGTAAAATATCATATGTAAGTATAACCTGCCAGAAAGGATCATTACAAATAATGCAAGAAATTTTAACAATAAGGAAATATCATATTTGTGTGAAAAATTCAAGATTAATTATCACAATTTAACTCCATATCACCCAAAAATGAATAGAGTTGTGGAAGTCGCTAATAAAAACATCAAGAAAATTATTCAAAAAATGGCTATCACCTATAAAGATTGGCATGAGATGCTTCCCTTCAAGCTATATGGATATCAAACATCGATTAGGACATCGATAGAAGCCGTGCCCTACTCTTTGGTATATGGGACAAAGGTTGTCTTATCAGTAGAAGTAGAAATTCCATCACTATGAATTATATTAGAGACATGTTTATATAAATGGATAAAAAGGTATTATGATCAGCTCAATATGATTGATGAGAAGAGAGTGATGGCACTATGCCATGGGTAGCTGTATCAAAAACGCATCATGAGGGTTCACGCAAAGAAGATGATACCTAGAGAATTTCAGGAGGGTGATTTAGTACTTAAGAAAATTATCTTGCAACACTCAGATCCTCGAGGAAAATGGGCACCTAAATATAAGGGGCCATATGTAGTGAAAAAGGCTTTCTCATGAGGGGCTCTCATTTTGGCCACAATGGATAGAGACGAACTATTTGAGCCAGTAAACAGTGATATGGTTTGAAGATACTATGCTTAAAAGTTTATATGATCAATGTATTGGATTCTCATGAAATAAATATGATTTGTCATCATTTGCTTCCCATTTTAAAGAATTGTTATGCTTATCCCAATTTTTCTCTTATACTACATTTACTCTTTTTCTTCTTTTTTTTTTATCCTTTTCTTTATGACAAATACCAAAAGGCACTATCTCTGATAAAAATTAACATGCTAATTAGGAAAGCAAAAATAATAAAATAAACTTGGACAGAGGAAGTAGGGTCATAAAAAGGCAAAATAAGAAGCATAGATAAGGAGGCAAAGCAGAGCAAAAATAGAAAGGAGAAGTCTTAATAGCAAAGTAATGGCCACATTTCATGATTAGCCAATGAAAGTTAAACCCGAGGTTAAAAAAAATCTCATTTCTTTGGTATAATATCACCTAAATTTAAAGATTTTGACCATAATATTCCAGAAGATTCTCCATAATAGGAGGGGTATGTTTGGTCTCAAAAGAAGTTTAACAGAAAGGCGAGATGTGTTGACTAAAACAAAAGTTACCTAACATAATAAATTAAATAATAAATAGATAAAATAATCTATACAGAGAAATAATGTGACTATATTACTCGTAGAAAGAATGAAAATTGCTATTTTTTAGAATAACATGAGAGCAAATAACATAATAAATCTGTCATCAAGTCTACAAAAAATGTTATTAGGATCTCGAATCTAACAACCAGACCCATCAAGAAGTAGGGATGTTGCTTTGAAATCCGAACCATTCAGATTAAGCCTATTAGGAGATAAAATCTCAAATCTAATGGTCAGGCCCATTAAGAAGTGAGGACATTACTTTGAAATCCGAACCATTTAAATTGAGCCTATTAGGTGATAGGATCTCAAATCTAATAGTTGAGCCCATCAAGAAGTGGGGACGTTTGCTTTAAAAATCAAACCATTCATATTAAACCTATTAGGAGATAGAATCTTAAATCTAATGGCCAAACCCATTAAGAAATGGGAATATCATTTTGGAAATCAAGCCATTCATGTCGACCTTATTAGGAGATAGAATCTCGAACTCAATGGCCAAACCCACCAAGAAGTGGGGATGTTTATTTTGAAAATTGAATCGTTTAGGATAAGCCTATTAGGAGATGGGATTTTGAACCTAAATGGTTGAACTCGTTAAGAAATGGGAATATTGTTTCAAAAATCGAATCATAGGATTTTAAACCTAAATGGTCAGACACTTCAAAAAGTGGATATATTGTTTAAAAAATTAAACCATTTAGGTCGAGCCTATTAGGAGATAGAATCTCGAACCTAATAACCAAACCCACCAAGAAGTGGGGATGTTTGAATCATTTAGGATAAACTTATTAGAACATAGGATCTCAAACCTAAATAGTTGAACTCGCCAAGAAATAGGAACATTGTTTTGAAAATCAAATCATTCAGGATGAGCCTATTACAAGATAGGATTTCAAACTTAAATGGTTGGACCCACCAGAAAATGGGTATACTATTCAAAAATCAAACCACGCATATTAAGAGATAGGATTATGAATTTGATGATCGAGCCCACTATAGAGTGGAATTTTATTCCAGAAATCCAAGCCATTTGGGTTGAACATATCGAGATACAATCGTAAGGCAATGTTAAGAAAATTCATTAGGATCAAAAGCTTGATTGATTCTGATTAAGTTTAATTTTGATTCATTTTAGTTAAAGTTGTCATTTTTATTTTTGCATCCTTCTAATTACATTAGAAAATGGTTAATTTTGATTCATTTCAATTAAAGTTGTAATTTTTATTTTTGCATCCTTCTAATTACATTAGAAAATGCACAAATAGGGGGCAGCTATAGATACAAATTTGGTTTGCATAAAACAAAATAATTAAAACCAATTGGGCTATGTGTTCTATAATCTCGACCATTTACGTCTAATAAATAAAAATGTCGAATAATTTTAATTTTATTCTCATATACGTCCTAATTCTCAAATTGTAATTTATTTATTTATTTAAAAAAAGTTCATTATTTTGAAAATCTATTTTATTTTTTCTTAGTATCAGATGGGCCTTGGGCCCATTATCCTCTGTGACTAAATAATTTGTAGGCCTAATGTTATACCATTGACTGGATTTAGCTGCCAATTTTAGACACTTTAGTTAAATCGGCTTAAGGCCTGACCTTGTTTCTGTTGGCTAATATTGCTTTAAATATGGTTTTTGTCAATTTGGGCTCCAAGGCCCATTACAAGTAAACTCAATATAATTGACAAAAGATTCTGTTAAAATAAATGTCCAGGGCTTAAGCCCATTACATATACAAGCATAAGACAAATAAAATAAGGTGGTCTGAGATAGACAGCCATAGAAAGCTACTGAAGTAATAGCTTCCTGTAGAAACCCTTATGAAAAGAGTTAGAACAATATTTAAGGAGTTAAACCTTTAGACAACAACATTACCCAATTTTAAAGAAACTAAATGTAATTAATAAAGAGTGGACTTAGGAAAAATGAGACATTTTCTCCATACTACGAACTGTATGCAAACAGTGGATGAGCCTCTATATAAAGAGGAACTTTAGTTAAAAAAAGGAGGGGGGTGGCACAAAAAGAAAAGAGGGTTGTTTTTAAAGAAAACGAAGAAGAAGCCAGAAAAACAGGAGAAGCTATAAAAGTAGTTTGGTTAAAGCATCAAGGAGAAGTAGAGAACATTTAAAGCACGAAGGAAATAGCTAAAACTTGAGCTCAAAAATAGGTGTTTTACTTTCTATAGTAATAAAAGGGGTAAAAAAAATGTGTTCATTTTAAAAAGAGTCAACATTGATTTTCCATTTAAAATGAACATAACTGTTATTAGTACTAATGGCACCCATTATTATGGTTTATAAAACTCTTTTGTTGAAATCCTTTTTATAGTATTGTATTATTTGACGCCCTCAGATTGCATATGTCATCCAATATCTTTTATTTATAGTCCACCTACATCTCTAAATATGAACAAAGAGATGTGTGTGTGTGTGTGTGTGTTGCCCTAAATAATATATTCCTAGTTAGTCGTTTTTGCTAATAAAATTATACTAAAGTATTAAGCTCTATATTGAACATAATAATTTAAATAATATGAAAATAGATAAGAAGAATTTGAAATTCAAATAAAATAATAAATTGAGTCTTTTCTTTATTACTTATGTAATTTTGTTTCAAATCATTTCCTTTTCTCAATTAATCAATTAATACCAAATCTAGTTAGTGTAATTTAAAAGCTAATCATAAAAATTTAATGAACATTCCTTTTATACATAGTTTGATTAGCATTTGGAA
>CANXYI010739159.1:0-11042 GCA_948208565.1 Hura crepitans
TATATATAAATGTATGTATGTATGTATACATTTATGTATGTATGTATGTATGTATGTATACACACATTAATTGCATAATCATGAGAATAATGCAAAATATATGATAAGAAGAAAAATTTTTATAGGAAAAGTAGAAATGTAGGGAAATATAGAATTGTTATGAAGATAGTAATTTGAATTAAAGTAAATATAGTAAAAATAATAATAAAGGAATAATTGGGAAAAAATTTATTAAGTCAAATGAGAGAAATTAAAATAAAAAAATTAAAATATTTTGAAATGGCTATAAAATTAATGGATATGAATTATATGCCTTGAAGAAATAGACACATAAAAATATAATCACATATATATAACTAAGTAGATATATTTAAATGACATAAATTAATTATGTGGAAATAAAAAGAAAATATAAGACACATGTGTATATCTAAATGAATAAAAATTTTATATAATGACTAAGATATATGGAATTGTCTAATAAGAACTAAAGTAAAATTTTTAATTATGTGAGAATTAAAATAAAATTTAATTATGTGAGATTAAGTAATTAATCACAAGGAAATATATGAATTAATTATGTAAACTAATATGTGCATACGTATATAATTACTACAAATTATAGTTTTTTAATAGGAAAAATAGTGAAGGTATAAGAAAGTGATAATTGAATTATGAATGGAAAATAATTATTATGTAAATATTTAGATATTATTAATGTAAGAAATATATGGTGATAAATAAATAGTAGTGCCAAGGGATGGTACATTGGAAGGGTAATAAAATGCATATAAAAAAAGGGGGGATACAATTATATAAATGATAAGGCTATAAGATGAAATCAGAATTTAAGGAAATTCTAAATTATGAAGTATCGGTAGCAAAATATAAAAAATACATAAGTCTTCAAATAATAAGGGTATATTATGAACTTGAATATTTATATACCTAAAAGTGATCATGAGAAAAGCATGCTATGATAAAAAATTATGAATGCTATAATTATATGTCTATGTGATTGAGATGTGATGCTATATGAACTTGGTTCAATTTCTTATGATGTTTAATTGACATGGAAATCATTGGAAGAGAAGTGTAATGAATGCTAAAACTTTCCCATATGAGTTGGATGACCTAGACTGAATCGGTTAACCAGTCAACTAAGGATAGATAACAGCTGCTAAGGATCCTTCGCTACCATTTTATGCTAGTGCAACAATGGTGAGGTCTAAAAAGGGCCACTACACATATATTCATGTTAGTGTAGTAGTGGTTAGGTCTAAAAAGAGCCATTGCACATATATTCATGTTAGTGCAGTAGCAGTGAGGTTCGAAAAGTGTCACTACACATATATTCATGCTAGTGCTCTGAAAAGTACCACTGCACATATATTCATGCTAGTGTAGCAACAATAAGGTCCAAAAATGGCCATTGCACATATATTTATTCTAGTGCAACAACTACAAGGTTCCATAAGTGTAACATCTCGAAAATTCCAACTTTTATGAATAGTACTTCTCGAGATAAATAATGTTTCCCAAAACCTAAGTCACACTAATAGGGCTAATGAAAAATATTAATAATAAAATAATTTTGGACAAAGTTTGAAGCCAATGCGAAGTCATTTGGATGGTTAAAAATGCAAAAAAATATTTTACAACAGTGTCCTAAGAATAGTGCCACAGGTAAAGTTGAACAGTAAAATAATTCACTTTTTGCTCAAAAAATTCTGAGAATTGTACAATGTGATATTTAAAAATTCTAAATAGCCCAATAGCACTAGAATTTGAATTTTTAAATATCAGAAAGTATTTTTACTAAATTGGGCTAAGTTGATTAATTGTGTTTTTATTAGATTTTCATGCTTTTTGAATGCAGATTTTTACAAGGTTTAAGAGTAATATTTTAAAAGATTATTATGTTTTTAAAAGGGGATAATTGAGGTTAAATGGTGGAAATTAGCTTTTAAGAATGGGTTTTAAAGAGAGAATTTTGGTGGCCATCGGATGTAGTGATCCTTAAATCATGGCCATCCATTCTTTCCTATTTAAAGGGTTAAATAAGTGGTTAATGGCACTATTCATGGCAGCCACTTCTTTCCCCATTCTTTCTCTTTGCCAATGCCAACCTTAAGCACCCTTCCACCATTTTTTCTCAATTTTCCACCAAAATTACCCCAACCTCTCACCATTAAACAATTATACATCATGGATTAAAGGTTTTTGAAGTGATAAAAGCTTGGGAAAGTGATTTAATAAAGAGATTTTAAAGATTTTAGGTAATGATGAATAGTAACTATTTTTATTTTTGGGTATTTTCTTTCAATTTTAGTAGTTTTCCTAGACTCTACAAGTGCCTAAAAACACATTTATAGGGTCATTTTATTTTTTAGAGCTATATTTGATTTATTACAAATTTTTTAGAATGAGCCTGTAGTTATATGTCTAGAGTCGGATATATTAAGGAGCTCAAAGGGAAAGGAGAAAGTTTAAAGGCTTTGTAATGGTGTATTTTGAATTTTGATAAGTGAATCCAAACTAATAGGTGCATCAAAATGTATTTAATTGGCATTTATGGTGTTTGGCATTATGTAATAAATGTTAATGTTAGAATAATTAGAATGTTGATGTGTAGGATGCATATATGGATTGAAATGAAGTGTAATTGTGTGTGGTATGAATAAATGACATGAATAAGGAGTAGGATGCATGTAGGCCAAAATTTATGTTGGATTGCCATATGATGCTATTGCTTAATTTTGAGCTAAAATCCATATGTATGTATAATGTATTATGAGAATATGGGTTAGTTTCATTAATATAGGTAATGCATGTAAGATGTGTATGAAATTAAAGTGAATGTGTAAGTTTGAGATATGTGATAGTGCCCTTATATTGTGGCCGAAATATGCATAGAAGGTATTGGCATAATAAACTTATTTATTTGCATATTATTTTGATATATTCATTATGCTTACATAAATGATTATGTATATGAGTTTTCAATGAACCAATTGTAGGCTTATATATAGCTTGACCAAAATGGCCATTATGTGGCATTATAATGATTAGAGCATTTTATGGGTACTAAGCATGTATTTTCTATACTATGGAGCATACCATACATAAAGTGTGTATGTCCTTGACACTATAAGTAATTATGATAAGTGTAAATCATTTAAATTGCTTTGTTCACATAAAAAGTAAAAATAAAGAATGCCTATACTTTTAGATAACCTAGTTTTAGATAGGTTAATTGATTAACTAGGGAGCTTTATATAGCAACTGCTAGGTGCCTTGGGGTACATTATTATGAGCCTTCGAGCAGTATTATGAGCCTCTACACAATATTATGAGCCTTTGGGAAGTATTATAAGCCTTCAGGTAGTATCTTGGCCTTCGGTCATTATACCTCATTATCTAGTCTAGTTTTGTTGTCTAATAGGTATGAGTAATCTAAATATAAATTGGAAACGAAAGTGACATCATGCATTAAATTTTACAAATTGAATTTTTTTTTTATTTTTATATATGGTGTATGAACATAGTTTATGAAATGTGGACACCTTATGAAATTGAGAGTTATGTTTTTTGGAATGTCATGATTTGTGATTGTTGGCTTATTTCAGGATACATAATGTGTTTACATTGTATGTTTAATCTCTCATAAATGATGTATGTTAATCACACAATCATATGGTATTACATGCATATATATAATGTTAGATTCACCATTAAGTTATTGCTTAGCGATGCATAGGTCAAAGAAACACATATTAGAGTCAAAGCCTCATTTATTAAAAGATCAAGCAAGAGTAACTTGTGGGTTATTTTGCTTATGTTTTTGTGTAGTAATGAGATGTATAATATAAATATGGGCACTCTTGTGTAATTGATAAGGGATTAGGCCTAATCTATACAATTAATGTTTTTTTAACTTCTTTAAAGAATATATGTGAGAGCCCTATTTAAATTTTAAATTCTATTGCATAAGTTGTATGATATCTTTTCCTATTGTATGCTTGTTGAGTGTTACCCTTAAGATTGATGTTGGATGGTCAAATGGACCCGATGATGATAAGATTGAGTAATGATTATATTGAAGTGTTATTTTTCTATAGGTTGCTATTTGGGAAAATGTCTCGGTATAGCCATTATGATGTTAAAATTTTAACACAAAGATCTTTATAGTATACCTTTAAAATAGTTTTTATTTGTTCACATTTTTATCACTTTGTTTATATAAAGATTGTTTTATCAAGGAAATAAAATTTTTAAATTTTATAGGTTTTATATAAGAGCAATTTGGATATCGGTAATTGTGCCACTCATTATTCGGGTCTAATTATCAGATTAAGTAATGAGTACTATAATAAAGGTCACATTCGTATGGGTGTAGCCACCGATGAGGTCCAAAATGTGGGCCACTACACAATTAAGGAGACCTTTAGGGTTAATATCTCGTTATTCAATATTGAGATGTTGTCTATCAAATATGGGCTAAAATGAGTAAATGATGAAGCTAAAGATCATTAATATATCGATATGAGTAACACAAAACATCGATAAGATATTATGAATAATGTTTGAAATGAATAGGACATAATTGATTTTATTGATAACATATTAGAAATTAACCTGAAATGAGTTACAGATAATGAATTTTATTATTGATATATATAGTTATACCATATTATAGATGCTATGTATAAATGTATTTAATATATTATGCATGTGTTATTGGCAACATATTAAGAATGAACTCAAATAATTAATTTTTAGCATATAAATATATGAATAAGTAAAAGGAAAAATTTTTAAAGAATCTAGTATTATAAAAAGAAGCATACTTCGGAATATAAGAAATAAATATAGAAACCATAGCTATGAATAAAAGATACATAGCATAATATATTGAAGCATGAAAGTATAACAATTTTTGAAAATGCTCATATATGCACATAAAAACATAGACATATGAAAGATGAATAGAGGATTACATAATTAAAAAGGGAATACAAATATAGAATTAAATGGTAGCATAAAATATAAGTTCCATAGTATTAGAATACACCACTGAGCAAATTTGCTCAGTGCAATGGCTTTTTGCTGATGTGTAGGTCATTAACTGAGCCAAGCAAAGCCACAGATCAAGTCCTAGCAATGATATAAGTTCATATGGCAACTAAATAGGTAAGAAGAGTCCATCACAAGCATCTTTGCTTGTGAAATTGTTCTTGCATTGTTAATATGACATTTTATTTTTTATTACCATGTAAATATGTAAATGACAGTTTTACTAAATGATTATTAAATATTAATAATATTGTTGTTATGTTTATGCATGTGTTAATCGAATGTGATGCATGTATGTTATATATATTGAGAGAATTTGATTGATACATAAATCAAGATAAAATGGTTAAACTAAGATGATCAAACAAATAGTGCAGCAAATGCAAAGGACGAAAGATAACCAAACCAAACATGTGACATCATATACCCGAACAAGTTTATCAGTTAGGAATAAGGGTGTTAGATAAAGTAACTCAACTCAACACATGAAGACCCTCTATGATAATGATCAATTTTTATGAAAACTATCTCATCCTTCCATAACTCCTAAAATTTTAAATCCTTATTACTTCTCACTTTTCTACCTAAGTTGTTTAGTTAACTATAGCAACCTTTCCTCTTTTTCTATCATAAACATTTCTTTTCCAATAACTTATGTTTTAGGATCAAATTTTGTAACTTCAATAATATTGTTATTATGTTTATGGATGTGTTAATTGAATGTGATGTATGTATGTTATATATGCTGAGATAATTTGATTGATACATAAATTGAGATAAAACAATTATACTGAGATGAACAATCAAAGAGTACAATATATGCAATGGAAGAAAGATAAATAAGCCGAACATGTGACATCATGTACCTAAATAGGTTTATCAGTTAGGTATAAGGGTGTTATGTGAAGTCACTCAACTCAGCATATGAAGATCCTCCATGATAGTAATCAATTTTTATGAAATCTATCTCATCCTTCCATAACCCAAGCTCCCCAAAAGTCTAAATCCTTGTTACAACAAATACTCACTCCTCTGTCTATGTTATTTAACCAACTACAGCAACCCTGCCTCTTTTTCTATCATAGACATTTATTTTCTAACAACCCCATGTTTTAGGATCAAATCTTATAACTTTCATAATTGAGAATTTCTTTATTCTACAGCTCTTTATTGCAAAATTTTTTCCACACTTGAATAATAGCAATTGATTTCCATCTAAATCCTATGATCCTTTTTCTACATACATAAACACACTACAATCGCATAACTCCATCCTATTATCAAACCATACCTAAAAACCTCTTTTATTTTTAGCAGCCCTGTTACTACATAATCTATCAAAATAGATTGTAGTAGGTCTACTGCCATTCAACAACCATATGTATCCCATTCTTTTCTTCTTAATAGCTCAAAAACACTTTAGCCCTTTATTATACCAACAGCTTAACCAATAGTATAATTTCATTATTCATACATAAGTTCACACTTAGAAGTTTAAAGAAATAAATCAAACTTACTTATTTGTTATAACTACACTCTTGTAATGTGATAGAGTTCACTTATATAATAGATATTAATTTGTTTCACTTCAATTGGCATGTATCTTCTAATTCTAAGTTCTTATGAGCACTTCTTCCCCTTTTTCTTCTATGTTCTCTTCAAAAGAAATCAAATTGTATACATCAAATATTCTTCTAAATCAACATGTATCATCCTTTGAAATTAAAAAAATTCAATAGTGATCAAATCCTTTTCTAACATTATAACCAAAATAGAGATAGACCATCAGGTCTTCCACTACCCAATTTCATAACTACAACTTTAGCAACAATGGATTGATTAAGTTTGTCCCTCATGCTCTATTAGCTTCTTTAACATCTCCCTTTCTCACTTTGATTACCATCTAATTCAGCCCCTTTATTTGTTTACAATTGAATCCCTCAATTCTCGATCCCTTCGTGTCAATTTTGGCATTAAAATTTTCATCTCCAACCTCTTAGCTTTGAGTCACTTTATGAATTGCTTCCTCTACATTTCGTTCCTCTACTCATTAGTTAAGCTAGCAGCTGTAGTCAATAACCCTTATATTTTTGCCTTTTAATCTTAATCAACCAAATTAGGAGAGAAAGAAATCTAATTTAGTAAGAAATCACAAAACTCCATCTTTTCAGAATAAACATAACAACTAGGGACTTCCTTATGGCGCCACTCAAAATAAGGGATCTCAGGTTTGACATTTTATGGCTAATATCCTTGATATATTTCTTTCTCCTCATTATGTAACAAATGAAGAGAATAAAAAGAAGTTGTTTTCTCTTTTAATCTATTAGCCAAAGTTTCCAAATAAAAATGGATTGAAGATGTTGGGAGAAGATTCCTAAAATCTAATATAAAGCCAAGAGTATTTTGGGTCCTCACATGATATACTTGACTTCTCCTTATAACTTTTCTTATTTTTTTTAAAAAATTTACTCTTTGGCTCTTTTTGTAATATATCCTTATAAATTCTCTTAACTTTTTTTACCTTTATTACCTTATCATTTCCTCAAATATCTTAAAGATGAAATTATACAACTTTGGTCCTTGAAATAAAACTTGATAAATCTAATCAATCATAATGACAATTTTGCCTTCTCTTTTGTGTAGAAAATTAGGGCATTATAGCTTATGCATTATACATACATAAACATTATTTCATATAAAAGATACATATACATTGCATTTTATCATATTGAATTCTTCCATACATAAGCATCCACCTTATTTATAGACATGAGCCTAAATTATATAGGGATTTTAGTAGGTTATAACTTATACCTTCGAACAGACAAGATGCTAGAGATATGTGAAGTTAAGATAAGTGATGAGACATCTTGAGTTTTACCTAAAGACTCAAAATAAATGGTTATAATGGATTTTACGAGAGCAGTTGTTAAAATAAATAGGTATATTCAAGTAGTATTAGTATTTATATGTATATATTCATATCCGAATAAACGTTAATCATGGTAGATGAAAAGGACTCTCAAGAAAAAGTATAGCCTATATTATTTGCTACATACCAATATTGCATACCAACATTAGAAAAAGTTACTGAAAAGATATTATGATTATTATAAGTAGCTATAAGTAATTGAGTATTAACAATAGGAAAGTGAGTTCTTAAATGTTGAGACCATAATTTAATAAAGGAATGAAAGTTTTATAGAGACAAATTCCTTCTTTTGAATAGAGGTTTAACTGCTAGAATTCATATGTTCATGTTTTATCAAGATTAATTAAGGAATGAGATTCTTGGATAATGATAAAGATATCAATAGTCTTATGGTGGTATTTCATATCAAAGCTTTGAAGAAAAAAGTTTTCTTTTATTATTTGGTTAGTAAGGAAAAGACATTATTCTAGTGAACCTATGTGATTAGGGCTTTTGAACCCTATTAGAATTAATGTTATAAGGATTTGGCAAACATATCAGTTTGTCTCAAGGTTTAAAAGAGTTTTGACATATGTTTAAATGTGGAGTTATGGACTATCAAGGACATGGTTTCAAGGCTGATTAGACATGATGAAGTTATTTTAAGAAAACACTCTTCTTGGCCACGGTATATTTTATAAAGTCATTAAGATGACCAAAAGTAATAAGACAACATGCAACTGGATGTCTTGTCTAAATAAAGAGGGAAAATAATCCCTTTTAAACTTAAGGAAAACTCAAGGATATAATGAAAAATGTGATATCTAGGTTCTTTATTTTGTAAAATTCTGCATGTAATGGTATTAACATGTGTTTAACATATTTCCTAAAAAGTTTACAATAGGGTCTATAATATCCCTTAGTCATCAAAACTATCTTGAAAGCAAAGTGGTTTGAGACATAAGGCTATGTCAATTAATTAAAAGTTTATCATTTATATAATTGTGAGATAATCATAATTATGTAAGTAGTGAGGAAATTAGAGAACTTTTTTACTCCAATTATCAATGAGAAGTTACCAATAATATATATTGATATAAGGATGTGAAAGAAATATCTAATGCATATAAATTAACATATATGCGTGTGTGTGTGTGTGTATATATATATACTCAAATTTCAAGAGATCTATTTATATGCTAATGTAAAAAAAAGAGGATCTAAAGGAAAATGTTGTATATGATTACAAATGATATAGTGAGATAGTATCATGCTTGAAATAAAACTAGATTTTATCAAATATGACTAGTATGATATAAGTAATAAAAAGATGTTAAGAAGTCATATGAAATTCAATTTTTCCTAAGAAGGAAAGTACATAGGTTAATTAATAACAATATGTTTAAAATCAAGGAAGAGTATCTTGATTTATGATATATGTCATTGTATATATCAAAAATGCTAACAATAATAGGTGCATGAAGAGTTATAAGTCCTATAAAGATAATTATGATGAGTAAGAACAATGTGATACAAAAGTTTTAATTGTTGATATACAAATGGATGTTAAATCATACAAGATTTTAGGTTTAATTTATGATTTTAGAAACACAACTTAAGATTATGGATATTAAGCTAATTTAGGAATCATCCTTTACACTCAAATAATGTTGATGTTGAAAAGATGTAATAAGAATGTCAAAAAATGTTTTTTACAAGTTGTGATTATTGGTTAAGTGATAGACTGCTTGTGAAAGACTCTATAAAAGGGTTTATCTAAGCATGAATAGTTTGATTTGAGTTAGAAAGTAATTTGGAGGCTAGTGATGGTTAAAGAAACAAGATATGGGAACTAAGAAAGTAATGTAAAGTTAATATGGTTATAATGGATAAAAAGTTTTATACAAGTTACAATAGGATTTATAGTAGGTAAGGAATAAATAGTCAAGTAAACAAGTTTCCTATACTAGAAAATTTTGAGCACAAAATTCTTTTTAGATAGAAAAAAATGTAATACCATGAAATTTTTTGAGTTTTGAATAATATCTTTTAGATTGTAAATAATGTCAAATAAGTATTTTGGAGTATTAATAGTGGAGTTTTAAACTATGGAAAGTATGATTAGCATGTAATATAATGTTATTATATATGTTGGAACTATCATAACGTGGAGACTAGTAATTTCAAGAATAAGCTCAGGATATCTAATCAGTTATTTATGTGAAAAGATAATGGAACACAAATAGGCCAATTGCGTAAAATTATAAGAAACCATGATGATGTTAAGTTACAATTAGTAATGATTTATATTATCGTATAAATAGGATTGACTTTAAATCATTTTGGATTAAAAGGGTTTCATAGATGGGTGACATGTGGCAAGATCACAGTCAGTCATCTTTTAGTATAAATAAGTTAAGAAGAGAGAGAATAGAGGATTGTTTTCTTTCATTCTTCTCCTTTTTAAACATGGTAGCACATATTTCCTATCTTAATTCACTAATTCTTTTATAAGTTTGCAAGATCAAGACTTAATGAAGCTATCAAAAGAATCAAAATTCAAGAATTAAATAAATAACTTAAGAATTATGGAGAAAGAATGATAGAATTGGGAAATTAAAGTAACCAAAAGGTGCTTAAGCTTAAATATCATTGCATGGTTGAGGAATCCAAATTTATCAGAGCTTAAAAATGATCAATAGAATATTGAAAGCTAAGAATTGGTGATTGCAATAGAGGAAAGCTCAAATTGAGGTTTGTGCAATTCTCACTTAGATTTTCTCTTTTATGGCATAATTGATTCAAAATCTATTTCTTGTTAAATTTCTTTATGAATTGAATGTTAATATGGATGGAAAATGGACCAGTATACACTAGAAATCATGTGTAACAAATGTATAAAAGAGTTCTGTAAAGGTAAGGTTTGATTGAATTGAATTCATAATTTGTTTGATAGAAAATCTTCTCTATTTCTACAAGTAATAGGGGCTTAAGGTCTATAGTCATGACCCCCTCAAAAATCTAGATTTCATTCTAATATTCAATAAGCACA
>CANXYI010739197.1:0-15018 GCA_948208565.1 Hura crepitans
TTAATCGAGGCAAAACCTAAAATACCGTCTTAGGAATTAACTCGTTAAAAGCATTAAGAATTAAAGGAACCCAATTCTAATTAATAAACTTAACATCGCAATTTATTATAATTAGATTGTGTATTTTCATAACACAGTTTATTGGTTAGTTGTTACTAACATCGCAATCCTTATTGAACATAAACTTTAATTATCCTTAGCTAGAATGAAGAAATCAGCCACACATATTTTTGGCAAACACCGTAGAAAAATATTCAGAGTCTCTATTCTCTGGGTGCTGTTCACGTTATTCTTTTACAGAGAATAAAAAGGAATAGGGATAATCCCTAAAAAGGAGAATTTTAATTCCTAAAATCTCTCTAAAATATTAGGAAAAATAGAAAATAGGAATTTAAATATTCTCTACAATTATCCTAATCAGTAAAGGATTATTTCCCACAAAACTCTACCTAAAAAGTACGGCTAAATATAACAACTGTCTAATAAAAATCGGACTGCATCTGACAATTAACTATAACCCTTAGCCTTGACCCAAGGCTAACATTTGCAGTTGAGCAGATTCTCCAAAAAGCCTTTAAATCTCTATGGATTGACTTGAAATTTATAAAACCTGTCGAAAATAACCAAAATTTCCAAACTAAGTCAATCCTTATTATTTTAGCACAATTAAATATGTAAAAGCATGAAAAATTATAGGAAAAATGGTGCATAAATACACCCTATCAATGAGCTGAAACTCTTGGACTAAACCTATAGTCTAATCCTGAGCCGACTCAAACTGCTATATTCTATTATATATCTATTACCTTTTTAATTTAGTAATATTATTGATTTGTTATCTCCTCATTCACGTATTAAAAATGTGATTCTTTCTTCCCTTTATTTTCAATTTTTTAATCATGATTTTAGCAATTTAATACTAATCAAAATAAATTGAATCAATGTACATATAAATGATCGATCCATTTTTCAATATACATAAGTACTATGATATTATTATATGCCTTTAAAAATTATTTAACATACAAACAAAATGAAAACTAAATAACAACATATGTAATATTCGAGTTGTTATGACCGGGAAGTCAAACTTATAATTTTGATCTCATCTTTACTCTAAAATTACTTAACTCATTATTATAGAGTTATTTACAATAAATTTTCTTATATTCTTTAATTATTCTACGTGGGATCTTCAACATTTCTCTAAAGTGCAACCTCTTTTAGTCAAGTTATTATTTGTTTATTCCAACTTTTTTTTATGAGCTTGGACTTTTTCTATTTACTTGTGCCATCCTCTTGTTTAACTTTTGATATGAGCTTTATATATATATGTATCTTGGATCTCATATATTCACTCTGGTCCAAAGCGTATATTACCGTGGATAGTCATTTTATAATTTTGATACTACAATCGACCTGATAGATTGATAATTATGAATTGCTATTGTTTTAGAATGCCATCATAAAATTTATCAAATCATTATAATCCTTCCGATATGAAATTTTTTCCCATATGTACGTCAAGAGACGATGTAATGACCATTAAAGACGTTGATTCTTTACCAAATTAAGTGACCATTAAAGACGTTGAGTCTTTACCAAATTAGGACGGGTAAAAGAGGTGTGTAAGAAGGTTTTCTGAAATTATAGTCCAAGCCGGGGAATTAGGCAGAAAAGAAAATTTATTTAAAAAAAAAAAAAAACCCCCCGAGTCGAGCAAAATAGGCCCTCTGAAATGCATTCAACACGCGTCCTGTTGATGGTCGGAAAGACAAATTTTTGTCATTTCCTAAGGAGTTGACGTGGTAGGACCCAAGTCAAAATCTTCTTCTACCAAGTTTTGATGCCCAATCATCCTTTGCTTTGATTTGACTTTATTTTATAATGGAATGTAGGTCCCACATCGAGTGCAGCC
Source organism: Hura crepitans (assembly GCA_948208565.1). Classification (NCBI taxonomy): domain Eukaryota; kingdom Viridiplantae; phylum Streptophyta; class Magnoliopsida; order Malpighiales; family Euphorbiaceae; genus Hura; species Hura crepitans. Next base: position 1,919 of record CANXYI010739197.1, read on the forward strand.
GTTTTTCCTGTTAATTTTTCTGCGATCAATCGATGCATTGCATGTCGTAACTCGGGAAAAAAGTGAAATAAGACAGCCTAAAACATACTATCGTTCTTAGAAAAACAGAAAAATACAATCAATAATCATTTAAAAAAACCACAATTAGCTTTCAATCTATAGCGCATATCATCATAATCCTTTTCTTAATTTCCTATTATTTACTTTTTTAATTAAAAAGACTGTAGAATGCAATGCATGCAAAAGCACCGCCGTCCACATTGCTATAAATGACACTCAACCCACAAATCAACATACCAAACAACAAAAATGAGGCTTCCAGTTGGAGCTGCCAGGCATTCCACTCAAATGGAACTCACTCTTTACTCTCCTTCTTCCTCTCTCTCTTGTACATTATTTCCTACTAAAATTTCAGTGCTCCCTCCTTTTACCAACACCAAATTCTCATTCTATCTGCGTTGCACCTATCTCACTTCTCACAGAATTGGTAAGAAATGGATGGAATATCAAGGAATCAATCACTGGGAAGGTTTGCTTGATCCACTTGACAATAATCTACGTTACGAGATTTTACGCTATGGACAATTTGTTGAAGCAGCTTATCGCTCTTTCGACATCGATCCTTCTTCTCCTACATATGCTAACTCTAAATTTCCAAGAAATTCGCTTTTGTCCCGCTCTGGATTCTCCGAAACTGGCTATCGCTTGACCAAGAACCTCCGCGCCACCTGCGGCCTACAGTTGCCGAGTTGGCTTCGTAGAGTTCCCACCTGGGCTTCCACTCAATCTAGCTGGATTGGGTACGTCGCCGTTTGCCAGGACAAGGCGGAGATTGCCAGACTTGGGCGACGCGACGTCCTCATTGCTTACAGAGGTACAGCTACTTGCTTGGAATGGCTCGAAAATTTACGAGCTAATTTGACTTGTTTACCGGACTCTCCGAAAACTAATAATTGTAATGGCCCCGCCCCCATGGTGGAGACCGGGTTTTTGAGTCTCTATACATCCGGTACGTCCACTTGTCCTAGTTTGCAAAGTATGGTCAAGGATGAGATTTCGCGGGTCATCGAAATGTACGGTGATGAGCCGCTTAGTTTCACCATCACCGGTCACAGCCTCGGAGCTGCACTTGCCACGCTGACAGCCTACGATATAAAGTCAAGTTTTGTAAATGCTCCCATGGTAACTGTTATTTCGTTCGGTGGGCCGCGTGTAGGGGATAAAAGCTTCAGATGCCAGCTGGAGAATAGTGGTACCAGGATTCTACGTATAGTGAACTCTGATGATTTAATCACAAAAGTACCGGGATTTGTGATTGAGAACAATGACGTGGCAAGCAAGAAGGTTGTCCAGGTGGTAGGAGTACCAAGCTGGCTACGTAAGCACGTGGAGAGCACGCAGTGGGTATACGCTGAAGTGGGACGAGAACTGAGATTAAGTAGCAAGGAGTCGCCGTATCTGAATAAAAGGGATGTGGCTACGTGTCATGAGTTAAGCACGTACCTGCACCTGGTTAAAGGATTTGTTAGTTCCACGTGTCCGTTCAGAGGGACGGCGAAAAAAATGCTGAATAGGCATCACAGAGAAAAGCTAGGTCTTAGTCTAAGGTGAAGAGAAGCGGATCATTTTCTTTTTTTTTTTTTTGTAAAGGTAGAAGGAAGAGGAGCATTGACAAAAATAAAAGAGTGTGTGTTTGGGTGTATATGGAAAATAAACTGTACATGGCAATTTTCTAACAGGAATGTGAATAGTTGCAGTTTGTTATATATATATATATAAGTAGTATTGATTTGATTAGTGAATGAAAGCATAAAACTGGATTTAAACAAAAAAATTTATGCGACGTGTACTTGATCTCCTAGCAACCAGGAAAGCGAGGCAACCACCTCCATAGTCCATGCATTTTTTGTAATTAATAAAGTCGCATGTATTGATCAAAATATACGAATCAAAACAACTAATAAAAAAGTGGTAGGATCATCTTTTATATAAATAAATTACAAATTTATCTGTGTTGATGAACATTAATCCATATTTTATTTATCTACCTAATACATACTTCTTATATGCATGTTTTAGATTTAAGCAAAAATATATTTTCTATATGCTTAAAAACATACAACTCCAACACGATACCTATTAGTATTTTCTTTCTTTGTCACTTGCAAATATATAAATCCTCTCTCTCTCTCTCTTTCCCACCCGGTAATCTCAGAATAAGATCAGGTGATAGCAATTGTTGATGTGATGGCGACGACATTTTCAACTCTAAATTTATATGCTAACAACAAGACAAATATACTCCAATTTTATCTATATTCCTTATTAGATTTATTTAATCTTAAAAAGTTTCAACTTTTTTGAATTTGCCTTTTATTATATATACATGTTTCAATTTCATTTATTAATACTTACCAGCATTAACATACGTGAACTTACCATTTAATATCACTGTTAATAAAATTTACATTTCAGATATAAAAAATATTACAAATCTTAAATTTGCAGAACTTCAAATCAGATAAATCTTTAAATAGAACTTTATACCTACTGAAATTATAAATTCTCTTTTTTACTTAATATATATTTTTCTCTCTAAGCTTGGTACATAAATTCTTTTTCATACTTTTGAATTTAATAAAATTGTATATATTATCTCCTTAAACTTAGTAAAAATATTTTAATTGCTGCTCTGTACATTTAAAAAGAGTAATAGGCTTTTTTTATTTTTAATTAAGTTTACGTGTACTATTGGTGATCTCAAAAGATCGTGTGTAAAAGAAATTTTTTTTTTTACCGAGAGTGAAAATATGTAATATCTTTTTTGGTTTTGTTATTAATTAGTTGAAATAAACTTGTTTTTCTTGATCTTGCATAAAGTATGCCGTTTTCCAAACTAGTAAAGAAATGATCTATAAGCAGACTCCGCAACATAGCGTGTGGGAATAAGATACATACAAATTAATTAATTAAAAAGAAAAAAGAAAGAAGATGTTGTATTGTATTCTTACATTTCCAACTCGCTTATTTAATTTATTAGCCCAAACTATTAAGTGTTGTAAACATTAATAATACTGAATATATATATATATATATATATATATATATATATATATAGATGAAGTTGCAATTACATGGAACAATGTTTTTGAGTAGTTCTAATTTTATGGCTTTAATAATTGCCAGAGGTAATATGGCATAAAAAAATAAGATGAAGACCTTATGATTATATCTATTAAAATTGTGGATAAAAAATCAAAATTAATTAAAGTCAACTCTTTTGTGGATATAAATAAGCTTGCGAATGTGAAAAGCAAAAAGGATAAGGTATCGTGGAATGGATATTTCAACAATCATGCAATATTAAGCTGTACTGTATATATTTCTGCAGAAAATAAGAATAGTAACATAATTTTTAATTAAATATTATGGAAAATAATCATCCCGTTCGTTGTCACCTTCAAAGATATACATATATAAGGCTGTCCTCTTTTGATGTGCTTATATCAATCGTGAATCACATTGATAACAAGACCTTTTTTTTTTTTTAATTAAAGCATGTTAATATGCATAAGAGTATATCCCTATTTATTAGATAAATTTATTGTTTGTTAAACTCAAATCCATCTAACCATTTTGATCCGAAACTTTGTAATAAAGTCGTAATCTTATGTTCTTTTTGCTTTCAGCTCTCAAATTAATTAAATTTAGATGAATAATTTTATAAATCAATAAAAAGAAGATTCTACCCTTTTGTTTTAGTTCAATTATTGATTTTGAAAATTTTCAATATTCAAAGAAAAAACCACATTTATATTTTTTATTTATTGTGCTATTAGAAATAAATTAAAATTTTTAATCATTTCAATAGAAACGGATGCTGTGGCTAGTGGACGGTAAGAAGGAGGAGCTCAAAATCTGTGGCCAAAACAAAAAAGAGAGAGACCGTACGTGTGCATGTGGCATTGAGATATGAAGCAAAAAAGAGAGGTTATCTTGTATTTTTAATATTTTATTTCACCTTCTTTTTACATATATTTCTGATTTTTTTTTTTTTGGAGATAAGAGTAACAGTGAAAAAATAAAAGGAAAAAAACCTAAAATAGTAAGTAAAAACCATGTGGAAAATGCACTTAATTTTTCTCGAAAATTGACCACACAGAAAGAAAGTCTGCGGCCGTATACAGAATCTACTGATTTCCGTGCCACCCACTCTTCTCCAATCATTGTCGAGAATCTCCACTCCATCCCACCCAAATTTTATGTTTCTGTCAGTTGGATTTGTACGTCGGTAGTCTTCCTTTATTTTCCAATAATATGGTTCAATTTTTGTCAATATATTTGGCTTCTCATCATCTTTTTTCATTATTACACATTTCTCATAAATGCTTGTAATTAAGGGAATTCAAATTATAACATATGTTTCATAATAATTAAATTCTTAATATTTAAATTTTTAATAATTTATTTTATTAATTATTTTTTTAAAAAAATTATCGGCAATTCAAATTATTAATAACAATCAAAAGATCATCTATTTTTATTTATTATAACTTCGATTTATTTTGTATTTAACTAATTTTTCAAGACATTATATTTCTTATTTATTTTTTTATATTCTTAATATATTAAATTTTCTTTTTTAATAGACACTTAATCACTCTATTCGAATTCATTTTTTATTTATTAACATTTAGACGAATTTGTATTAAAAAAAATTTGTAAGAGATCTAATTTATAAAAAATAAAGTGAGAGTAAATTTAATTATTTTTAACCATTTAAATTAATTTGAGAAAGAATATATTATTATTATTGTGAATTGAAAATGAAAAAAAAATGATAAATTATTATGTATGGTTGCCTACTACATATAGGTGTCCAATTCCACGGGTTTTTGGACGGTGGACGCTACGTTGGCATAAATTTAAATTCAGATAAAACTCATGTTATTTTCCAAAATTTTAATGCATGATTTTGTAAATGGAGTAATAATAAGATGCCATTTAACACCAATTATTATTATTATTATAGAATTTGTCACCAAGCCTTATAAATTAATGCAAAGAAAGTCCAAAACTAATAAAATATTAAAGTAAAAGATATCAAGAATCGCGACAAAAAAGAGTAAAGAAATTATGAGCAGCAAAACACGAAAGGTTTCTATTGTTTTTACAAGTATGCTAATAAATAAATAAATACTAAATAGGAAGCTCAAGATTTGGCTACGATGTTTAAGAGTTGGATAGAGATTGAAAGCGAACTATTACAATCATCTCTCCACTCCATACTCTTTATCTATCCCTTGATATTATAAACTTGGCTTTTTCTATCGTCTTAATCAGCCTAACTCTCATCTTCGTTACTGTAACAACAAATCATAATGCCATTCCGCTCCTACACTTCGATTTTTTCAAAGAATATCATTTTTAATAATATTATAATTTAAAAAAGCGATGAGTGGAATCCAAATATCACACTTGAAAGAAAGAAAGACAAAAAAAAGAGAGACTATGCAACGGATAATGTGATTATAAGATTTCCACGTCATAAAGAAAAAAGTCCCAATTTTTCAACGTTATTCTTGCACTTTCCTTCGGAACATACAAATACTAGGATGATTCATATGCTCCTCCTGTCAAAAACGGATGTTATCCAGCTTTTCAAAGCTCTACAGCTCGCATCCAAGACCCGCTGGATCTAAATACTTTAGTACTTTTTTTTTTAATTCACAAAAATATATAAACATGTAAAATATTTTCTTTTCTTTTTTTTTATTTATTTATTACAATCAACACATCATAGCACTTTGATTGATCTAATAAATAGAAAATTATCTAAATTTCAATACCCATGTAAAGAGTTTAACAAATAAACTTCCAGACGTTAAAATTTTGAACTTCTTTACTCAATTAGCTGAACTTACAAATAAATGCCCTAAGGAGAGAAAATAAATTTATTCAAAAGCCTTGTTTGTAGTGATTATTAGAGTCTAATTGTATTGAGTGGGCAAAAAATGAAACATCTGGTAAATCCCTATAACCTAGTTCCCAATTCGAGGTTCAATCAAATGCGGTTAAAAGGTCAGGCTCAACCTCGACGCTAGCTTTTCCTTTTGAATAACATTTCCAAATCAAAAATGAAATTATTTCAAGAGTTTTTTTTATGGAAAAAAAAAATACATAAGATGATAATTCACTTACTGGGGAGAAAGAAAACATGTATATACAAATACAATGCAGGTTATTTATTATTTCTAAGCTGATCAAGGTCTTTCAACTGCGCCTTCAACCAACTGTATTCATACCGCAACCGTTCAAGCCGCGCTTCCATCATAAACATCTCATCTTTAAGGTGGTGCGCCCGCTTCTCCAACCAAGCCAATGATTCAGCTGCTCTTTCACCAATCATGCCGCCCATGTAATACTCCCCTGGATGAGCCATTATGACTTTTTGGGGTCTGTTCAATAGGACAACTATGCTCACCTGCAGACGAAGATAAAAGATTAAAGAACCTTAAGTTTACGTAGCATGCATGCTCATTCCTACGAAGAAGAGCCAAGATGAGGACATGACGAGACAAGCTCTGTATACTCCCTACAATAACTGACATCTAATATTAGAGTTGATGCAAAATAATAAATTCCAAATTTTGGCTTCTTTTTTCCTTTTTTTTTCCCTACTCTAAGTCTCCATTTCCACAACTTAAGGGAAGATTATTACTTTTTTCCCTTCTACTCTTGTTCTTTCCTCCCTTCATCTCAATAACATAATCTCACTTTCCTTCTTCATATATCCCAAAATATAACCCACTTTCCCTTTTGAAATTATTGTTATCTTGTTAAATATTTAATTTATCCCTATTTAATGCGACTAGTAATCAATAAATACGAATTATTGTTTATTAGATAACTAATATACCCCTTATTAATGCAGGGATATATTAGTAAAAATACATTAATTAAACTATAATAACTAAATTGCCTTAATATGTGTGAAATGAAAAGTGAGACCATGTTTTTGGGACAGGGGGAGTATTCTAAATGCATTTATATCTTTTTAATTATTCACTCCTCTCTTTTCTCTTATACTAATAGTAATATGAGAGAGCATAAATGCTAGGTCAAACATGGGCTTAGAAATGTATGCTATAAAACGAAGAACATAAATTTTAATAGGTGAAAGGAGCTCATTCGATAATGCAAAAGGTTGTAGGAATGTGTAGTCGAAACTGAAAAAACTAAGAGGCAGATCATAAGAGTATAGTCCATTAAGCAGACCTGCAAGATATGGTACTCAATTCAATGCCATTATACGGGCCAAGAGTAGTTGGAAAATCCAAACTATGTATAGCATCTTTTAAAATTTTCAATATGAAAAAGTGCCAGGGTATTAGCATACCTGCATCAGAAAGATCACAACAAATGCGACAACTAAGATCAAAGAAACTTGGCTCTGACTTCTCAAAAATGCATAGAACTTTGCCAAATATTCCCCCAGCAAAGACGTAATTGATGTAGCATTTATGAAATTTCCCTGCAGGAGGTTACGAACCCGTTCATTAACATCCATGGATTCTGATGTTTCTTTCATCCTTCTGTGGTCATTTGACTGGCATGACCTTTCCAAATCCCCCTCAATCTTCATTTCACTTACAGGAGACACTTCACTAGTCACGCTGTTATTGGGAACTTCTGCATAAGAATGACAAACAAGATAGTTATTGCATTATCCACAAACACCTAAAGCATAAAACATCAACCACATAACAATACGTCTGTGCATTTCCAACCTTGTCTTCCATTGTTCTTCTGCTTCAACAGCTCATGAGCCTGAAATGTAGTTTATATGCATATTCAAGACATAGTCCACACTTAAGACAGAAAGTCAGAACCATATACCCTGAAGTGACAACATTACCATATTTATCCATATTGCATAAGCTTCACGACACTCTTCCAATGTAGACTGCACAATTTTTCCTGTGACAATACCCCACACTAGAAATCAAATCCAAATCATATTTGAGTTTGTACATTGAGCTACTCAGATGTCAGTTTATCTCCTAGAAGTACATTAAACGTTCCGTGAAAAATCTAGGATGAAGATGATCGTTCAGGAAAAGAAATCGTATACAATGATTCAGTGATTCAGTGACATTTAGCTCAAAATTATGGACCAGCATAATCAAAGAAAAACAATGATAAACCGGTGACTGCAAAGAAAAACCTTTAAAAACAGTTTTCTTGCTGAATGACACATCTACATATATCTGCAAAATGCAGCCTTCATTTGATCCATCTTTGACTATGTCCCAGAGCCCCTACATTCCCCAGATTCATGTGAGAATTCATTCACCAGCCATAGTTCTGATAAAATTTTTCAGTATATTCCAAAGTGGCTCAGCAATGGCGTATACCTCCACGCGAAAATAATCTCCATAAGGTACGTCGTTGATTTCTTGCGAAGTCTCAATAACCAAATGACTGGCAAAAGCAAAATGTAAGGAAATTGTAGAACAGGCAAGAGATACAAGTTAAGAAATGGGATATCAGGGATAAAGCTTAATTCTTAATTTTAAGAATATCTTTGGTGGGCGGGTTTATAAAAAAGAAATAAAATAAAAAATAAAAGATAAATTGTGATTTTCTTGGAACTTTATCTGGATTGGGATTTCTCAGAAATTTTTCAAAAATATATAAATTTTATCTAATTTTCTGTTCCAAAATTACTTGCTTGACCCTTGGATTATTTTGAATCATTAATAAAACAGTAATCCAACCAAGGAAGAAAAGCTAAAGCAAATTTTCCAATGCATGTTGCACCTCATCGCCCCAAACCAATGGCTCGTGATTATACCCAAAAAAAGAAAAGCCAAAACGGGCAACACATCAACTATTAGTAGTAAAGTTAAGAACCATCATGAATATTAAGATCATCAGTTACAGCATTGCAGATAACAAGGCCAAAACAAATAAGTTGGCATTAATAATAGAGAAGGGAGGCAGCTTCCTTGAAAAATTTAAAATTTTTACCAAAAGAAAAGAATGAAAATAACTAGGCCAAAACCTATCAATTGAACATTAATAACCATTGGCAGAGACATGTATGGAGAAAAGACTCAGCTTTCCTAAAAAATAAAAGTTTTACATGAAAAAAATTGGATAAAACTAAACACCCCCTCTTATTTAGAACATTGTAGAATTTTGTCCCCTCCCTATAAAAATCTAAAGGAGTGATCAATGCATTTTTTTTTTTTTTTGCCTGTTCTGTTACCTTCTCCATCCTTTGCAAATAAGTGTACAAATTTAAATTTAAAAGCACGTCTCAAATCACTTAGACAATTGTTATGCAAAAGATAGAGCAGGTAAAAGAGAAGACGAAATATAAGGCATTTAGCAGTTCTCAAGGACCTAATAAAATTTTTGACCCTTTAATATCAAATCTTAGCTCTGCCACTGTCAATAACATGTCTCAAATTGCAAAAACATGTGATAAAACATAGGAACCTGTTTCTGTAAACTCGGAATGTCTGGACTTCCTGGCAGCTGCCAAATTTTGCACCTTATAGGAACACAAGTTAATGGCTAGTGAGTACAAAGATTCATGAAAGGTGGCAACATTAATCCATATAAACCAATTTTGAATCCCAGTGAACAAATAAGCATATAGACCAGCGATACACCTCCATACCAAAATAAATTTTTATTGGATGCTGAAATGAGACTTCACGAGTATGCCCACAATTCTCCTGTTGGAACCACTTACAGCACCTGAATTCTGAAATGAACAATAATTTCACTGGGCCAATTTAAGATACAATATAAACTAAGATCCTCCAGGATCTCCTCGTCTGATCTAAATTCAAAAAATTTTGATGGTAAAGCTTAATACTTTAACTGGATGCATCCAAGGTATCCAGATAAACTACCTTTATCTCCACACCTTCTGTGGAAAGACTCAATAAAATCGCTAGCATCATCTGAAAAGAACAAATTAAAGAATTCCTCCACCTTTATCTGCAGTCATTGTAATAAAGAAAAATAAGATAAAAGAAAAAGATAAATCTATATTCAAATCTGCTATTGTTAGAACATGTACAAACAAATTTTAATATACAAAATGCAACACTACCAGAAATTTTGCTTCTCCAACTCTTGTATAAGATTTTCTAACTGCATAACATTAAGACCAGTTCGAATTATCAGTCACAAACTATAATAAAACTGAAAACTGGTATATCAAAAAAAAAAAAGAAGAAGAAGAAGAAGAAAAAAAGAAAGATGCAACAGCAACTTCTGATATGCTCTCAACTCATCCAAATAGCAACAATCCCAACATTTTCAACAGATGTTAATCTAAAAACCTAATTCACGATCCAGATTCAAAGGGGTTTATCTTAAAATACTAGACATCAAAATGGATCCAAATACTAACAACTCCTCCAATAGGTCTAATAGCACCTTCAAGTTTGCCAAATCTTGCAAACTCAATTTTTTTTCCTTTTACTAAATAAAGAAGCCATAAACCAAAGGAGAAAAGGAACTATTCCTAACAGCCACAATTATTAGAAATTAATACAAACATTAAGTTGAGGAGTGAACTCATATAGAGGACACCATAAACATCATAGTCGCAAATAACAGTTAACTAACTCTCAGGTGCATCAACATCTTCCTCATTCCATATATTAGTCCTAGAGTCAATATATCCAACAGGTTCAACATCATCTCGTAGCTCTGTAACTATTACTGAGTCTCTGCCATTCTCAACAAAGGCAGGAGGTGAAAGCTTATAGTCGTTTGAAGAAGAAGCATCCTTATCCCTGATTCAAAAAAAAACATAGTTGACCTATTATAAACTCTTTGAGACAAGCCAGAGATAACTAAGGCAAAGCAAATACATATGCCATGAAGTACCTGTCTGTAGAATCCAATTTGTAAATTTCATTGAAGCTATTGACGTTTTCGATTACAAGTAGTTGATTATCTATGCCATGGGACCCAGATATTGATTCCTGAGTTAAAATCAGCATATAAAAGTGTAAAAAATGTGACAAACAGAGGACAAGTTTCACCTAACCATTTTGCTTAATTTGCACTTACAAAATAAGGGTCAACTGCACGATATTTCATATAATTATGGTGATTTGTTAAGGGAGACATGTTTGTTGAGGTCCCAACTCATGGATTGCTAAACCTGACAGTAAGCCAAGCTCGTCAAAGGGAGCTTGCACCTTCGAGCTCATCAAAGGAAGTAATAACCTTAAAACTCCTTAGAGAGAGAGAGACTTGAATCTCTTAAGGTTTTGATTAACTTTCTGCTTGCTTATTTCCATTTCTTTTGTCTCTTTAAATAGAGATTATTATTACGAGAATAAGGAAGTTCCCCATAATTAAGGCTAAAACATAGAGATACTAAATAGATCTCTTCTAGTCTAGGAAACTAAAATAAAAAGGAAAGAAATCACATTAATTCAATTTGTAATCAGTTAGCTAATTTAGGGAACTAAATAAAAAGAAAGAAATCAAATTATTTATGTCACTAGCTGTAACATTACTCCCCTCTAGGAAAATGAGCTTGTCCTCAAGCTCAAAACATCTCAGGCCCTTATCATACTCCTTCAAGCAACAGTTACAAATACAGATAGGTGGCAAACATGTCGAATCTTGAATTGAATCAAGAACTCCAACCAGTAACTGGTTTAGCTTGCTGCCCAAATCCATTAGTTCTTGTACAAAGGGAACTCGAGGTTTGTTTCCATTGTAGGACGATGAATGTTGTCCCTTCCAACCGAAGGGCATAGTGTAGGAGATAAAAGCCCAACCAATAACTGGTTTAGCTTTCTGCCCAGGCAAATGCCTATGTCTGATGCAAGAAACCAGCAGCAGAAGAGGGGATTTGATTCTGATTTTATTTTAAAGAATTTCCTTATTAGTTTAAATAAAGCTTTCCTAATAGATAATTTGCAATCATATCTCGTTAGAACCTGAAATTAAGGCTATGGATCTTATTTCCTAAATTGTAAACCTCTATTTAAGAGGAACATTATTCATGAATAAAACAAGTTTGAACTTTCCAGCAAATTATTGGTAGGCAACTCCCTTAGAATTCCAGCAAATCAAAAGTAGGCAACTCCCTTAGAGTTCCAAAGTACGCGACTCCCTTAGACGAGTTGCAACTATCTAAATTGTCCAAAGAGCCTAGTGACCATAACAATTTGGTATCAGAGCCAGGCATCATGGACCATACAAACAAGAGTGACAAGGTAAAGGTTTTTCCCCAGAGATGCGGGCTGCTACCCAAGCCCATCTTGCATTATTTGAATCAAGAATAACCACTTAGATTCAATAGCTATCGCTTCAATTGCAAGAATTCCTTATTGGTTTCAACCAAAACGTAGGGAGGGACTCAAATGGGAGTAGGAGCAGCAGTCATAGTAAGGAGAAACTTCCCTTCAATGTAAGCAATCAGCCTAATAAGCCAGCAGAAAAGGTAGTGCCACAATATATAAAACCTAACTTTCCAACCGTTGAAGGGTCTAAGGCTCCGTTGGCTAAAACTTTGATGTCAAATGGCCACAAACTTTGTCCAACACCAGAAGCTGAAATTTCACTTCAACTGTCAATTGATTTATGGAATTTCAGCTCCTACACTACGAGCTTGAAGTTGGGAAGGATGCAGATTACAGTACAAAGGAAACAAACCTCTGACAGACTTCAAATACAGAATTCAATGGAGTTGGGCAGCAAGTGGAATCAGTTTTCAAATGGAGTTCATTATTTATTTCAAAAGCCAATATTTATGTTGCCTATTCACAGCTGTAATCATCGTTTGAAGAAGTGATGCAATGAAAATCTTGAGCTTGAGGACAAGATCTTTCTTCAGGGGTGGAGTAATGTTACAGCTGGTTTGTGGGCAAATGCCTATGTCTGATGCAAGAAACCAGCAGCAGAAGAGAGGATTTGATTCTGATTTTATTTCAAAGAATTTCCTTATTAGTTTAAATAAAGCTTTCCTAATAGATAATTTGCAGTCATATCTTGTTAGAACCTGAAATTGGCTATGGATCTTATTTCCTAAATTATAAACCTCTATTTAA
>CANXYI010739228.1:0-11063 GCA_948208565.1 Hura crepitans
TAAATGACCATTGACCTTACTTAGACTATATTGCAAACAATAAAGCTTGAATTGTGAAATATAAGGTTGTATGATGTTGAACACCAAAATGAAGTATGGACGTTTTTGATTTCTTTGGGCCAAAACATATGAGGGGTTATATTGTGGTGTTACATTATGACTATATGCATGGATGTTAAGTGTATTAAGTTTGACAAGCCATTTGGCATAAATTATGTTAAGCTTGGATAATTAGTATATATGTAATTGCTAATGTTAATATTGTCTATTTTTAATTTGGCATGTTATGTGATACATGTAAATGTATTCTAAGAAGCATTCAAGGTGTTATAATGGATAATACAAATTTTATAAGATTGTTTAAGCCCAAATAAGATGGTGAAAATGAATGAGTATGGTTAATAGCCCATTTGAGTAAAACAAACTAGCTAGATAGGTTGACTGGTCAACTAGGATTTTAGCAGCTGCTAGTGTACATAAGTGCCTTCATTATGTTTGGTTGACGAGCTTATGTTATATGTTAACCTCTGGGTCTATGCTATTTTACTCTTCGAACCTACATTAGTATATGAGCCTTGGGTTCATAAAAGGTCATAATGGCCATATGTATGTTATGTTTAGTCCTCAGAACTATGTTATCATTGTCCATAGACCTATGCTATGTTCAATCGATGGGCCTATATTAAGTTTAGTCTTTGAACTTATGTATATATATGGCCTTCAGGTTATATAGGGGTCATACTAGCCATTCACCCTCGTTATCTATAAGATTATTGTTTTATTTGAGATGGGTAGTTATACAAAGATAAAAAGAAACTTAACATAAGGAATTACATAATTTGCATATCATTTTCCTTATGCATCATATTATGACATGTTATAACTTATGATATGTTTTAATGGCAAACAATCTTATTGCACACTTATGTATATGATCCTTCTTAGTTACTTTTCCTAAAGGATAATTCATTTATGTATACATGTATGAATATGAAATAGCTTATTATATCAATTTCCCTATTATGTTGTTACTTATTACATTGAGTTTTTCTTTGGGATGCATAGGTTTAAGAAGAACATTCTAAGCTAAACACTCAGTATGACAAGGTTCTCAAGAGAAGGCTTTTTCTTTTGTTATATAAGTTATGTGATGTAGATGTAAAAGCACTCATATAATGTATATTGAGGAATATGGGACTAAATTGTATCAGTATACATTTTAAAGTTATGGATGTTTTCATAATATTTTAAACCATTTTACTTCTATGATATCTCTTCCTGAGATTGAGATTGAGTTTTTGAGTTATCGATTGATTTGAAGAGTTAAAAGGATTATAAATGTTATGGAATGAGTTTGAAATGATATAGAAGTGTTTGTTTTTAATACAGGTTACTATCCATATTTAGGATAATGTCCTGGTAAAGCCATTATACTACCGAATTTTTGACACGAGGATTCCGAAGTGAGTTTCTAATAAAGTTTAAAAAGGTTTTTGTTAACCAACATTTTCAAAAAGAAAGCATTTTGTTAAGAATACTTATAAACATGTTTTAATATGTTAAGATATAGTAGTTTGGATAGCATGCTTCTGTGTACATTCTTTATTCAGGTTTGGATCAAGTAGAAGGGGTCACAAATGGCTTATGCATATGTCATCATATTATATATTTCTTATTTTTTGCTTAATTTTATTTTTAACTAAGATAAATATTTCTTAAATTTAGCAAAACATAAATAGTGCCTTTAGTAAATCACTCCTAGAATGACCTTGAAAAAGAGTAAATGGGGCTGAAAAACTATAAGTTGAAAATTGGTGACAAGGATGGGCTCATCCATTAGCCTACCACCTTAGTATTGTAAGCTAAGAAACATTTATAAGCTAAAAAGGATTCGTGGCCTTAGCCACTATCAACTATAAATAGCTTATATGGCACTAATGTCGAGCTACAATTACTACAGATCTGCATAAATCCCTCTCTAGTGTGCTAAAGCTACCCTAACATAAATTATGTAAGGTTTATCTTAGGCTCTAGGTTAAACTTTAGTCTATTAAGTTTTGGCTGTATCAAGAAATAAGGATGGCATTTTCATTCTTTTAATGTTATTCCTTTATATTTACATAATTAGTTGTTACATTCACTTTATTGTTATTTTTGTGACTAATAGAATTATGTTTGCTTTTACTTTATGGAGTTTTTGTCAATGAATTTATGAAACACTTCCTTTACCCTACAACTTTATTTTCCTAGTCTAATTCTATGTTTTCCTTAATGACTCATAACAAGCTTTATGAATATGTTGTTCGTAATCACATGAAGTGCCTTGACCATTAATGCAATTGATAAGATGTTTGATTTGTGGCCTAAATGCACACATTACCTATACATAAGTGCTAATATGAAAGGATGTAATTACTATTACATCTATATGCACCTTGAGATGAACATGAACATGCTACTTGTATGTAAGTGCTTAAGAATGCACATATGCTCAACACAATGCTATGAACATGTAAAATGAACAAGTCGATAGAAATAAATACATTTGTCAAATCAAAAGCAATTTATTAAGTTTAACTATAATTAAGTAGCTTGAAATGATTAATTCAATTGATAAGGCTAAGAGATAAGGGAGTACAATTTGTATGTTGGACTCCAACTACTAGCTGTTGAGTTCTAACATCCTCTCTTATACTAACAGATTTACCTCTAGGCTCCTCAGTCTATCTATATATGCACATATAACTAAGGCCTCTTTTAATAATTAGAATGTGTTTGGTGACTAAGCTAAAACTCAGCTTTCAACTAAATTCTCAATTTAAGAGAGAGGGAGAGAGAGGACGCTAAAGTGCTTGCATACCTAGTTCATGTATTTAATTTATGTTTCACAAATAAACTACTAAAATAGTATGTCTTTGTAAGGCATTTTATCTAGGTATGGCACATGTACTAACACATATATATGATCCCATTACACACTTTACTTCCTCGCATTAAACATGATTGCAAACATATCTAACTTAAGTTAACCTTGTCATGTTATTATATTAGGGGAAATACTCTCGACTATAATTTTATTTTAATTTAAACTTCTATGTTACATCTTCTAAAGTTGACAATAAGTGGCAACCATGCAACATGTATTACTTGCATTCATCTAATGAAATGTTTATGCCCACTCTTATTTCTTTTAAGCTATCTAATCTATAGATATAATAAAATCTATAATCACCAAGATGTTTACAGCTTTTAGTTAAAATAATTACTTACATAAGTCACATAGTTATATTGCATAAATATACCCAAATTTGTCACTAAACATATCATTATACTTAACATCTCATGGCTTGTTCACATAACCCGTGTCTAATACATAATTACCCCTTTCATTGTTAAACTCATATATGTAAAGACTACTTAATCACAAACACATATATGGCCTTACTATATGTGTAAGCAAATCATGTAATTTATTGCCCTCTGGTATCAAAATTGCATTAATATTCTACTCTAATTATTCTTAGGCAACTTAACATGCAAAAGGGTCTTCGATTTAGAATGACAAATACATGCTGTCAACCATATAACCTTTATAAAAGGAACTAGAAATATAAATACTTACCCTCTTGTCACACTCAAAAAAGGTAACTTTAGACCTAACCTACTTTGCAATGACAAGGGTGCCGAACATGTTACATGGACTTGTAAGTATATCATAGCTTTGCTACTTTAATCATGTCTTAAGTAATTACATGAATTCGTCTTACAATGTGCTCTTTGTCTCTCGTTAGTGCTACCTATGCTTACATTCATAAATTATTCATCTTAAGCTGATAACCTTATTTACGATACTCAGATATACAATCGATCCAATAAGTATTGGCCTGATTCATAATGCTTATATAGGTAACTATCTTATTCAATGGTTTACAATTGCCCTCAAGCCCATAATCGTAAGGATTCTTTAACTAGCATTGTATTTTGCAGTTTATGTATTCATATTGATCCTACACTAATTGAATTCATATTTTGATCATAACCTAGTGGTTTATATTCATACCTATGTATATGTATATATATACAGATCTAGTTATATACATAAGATTATCAATGTCTAATTTTAAACTAAAAGCACACTAGCATCCATAGGCTTACTTTGATAGATACTTCCTATGGTATACATAAAAATAAAGGTCTAATATCAAATTCTCTCTATTGAATCCATTTATGATTTTTTAGAAAGAAGACTTATCAATGTAGTTATATTTATATTAGTTTTAATTTTAATGAAAGACATTTAATCTTAATTTGACTGTAGAAGTATAGAAGGATAAGCCACAAGCCTAGAACCTGCTATTTTGCCTTTGCTTAAGCATGGAACCTACTCCTCCCTCTTGGAAACTTTGCTTCTTTTTTGACATTCAATTGTATCTTAAAAATCAATCCATATTTGATAGCCCCTTTTTTGCACAAAATTGTTACGATCCACCTGTAGCTTGTAATTACAATACATGGTGTAACTAGACCTCATTACAAAATGGCAACCCAACTACAACAACAATAAACCTCTATTCTCCTTTTGTTTCTTACAATTCACCTCTAACTAGCAATTATAACACATTATATGTTTGCAAAAATGCATTGCTTCCTTCAGAGCTAGATATGCCCCCTCGTAACATTGCCACCCTCTATTCTAACAACCTGTTCTGCTAGTCTACCACCATAGTAGCTACACCTCCATCCCCTTTTCAATTTCCCTCTTAACTTAAAATTTGCTCAATCTAACTAATGCCTCATCCTACTATAATCTTGTAGTTGTTAACCAACTGTTGTGGAATCAATTCTTTCTATATTAATGCATACTTTGCCACTATGTTACCTCCTCCACTATTAACATTTCTCTTTTAGCCATTATCATGTCTTAATTTATTCTATTTGCCTAGAAAACTAATACATGAAAAGAAATGAAAGTACAATTTACCTGTGATAATGTTATTGCCCATTTCCACCATTGCTTAGTGGCAATGACCCAACCATGACACAATAGCTACATAAATGCTCTATATAAATCATCCCAACTTGAGGCCACACATGAATTTAAGAGGAAAAGAATAAACAAAAGCCAAATTTTACTTATGTATTCAGTGGTTCCAATGGCTATAGCAAGTTGCCTCTCTCATTATTGCATTTCTCATTCCCCCCTATCAGCTACTATTGTCCTCTCTTTGAAATTATATTAAAATTTAGAGTTTCTTATTATTCACCTTCCTTTCTACCATTTCTATGTTATTAATTCTCCCTCTTCTCTCTACTTTGGCCTTCCCTCTTTTCTTTCCACCCATTTCTTTATTCTTCTCTCCTTTTTTTTTACTTTTTGTTTTGGTTGAACAAGTCAATTTGGCTTCAATTACACAACACCTAAGTCAATTTTTAAGGGGTGAAATTCCCCATTCAATCCTCAATTTTTTTTATCCTTCAAACCATTAATTCCTCCCTTTTAACTCTTATTCAAATCTACTAACCAATTAAAATCCTTATGAAATCAAATCTTATTTACTTTCGATTTACTTGATTGTCTCTTGTGACTTGATTCACATACTTAATCCTTAATTATGCTTAATATCTCAATGTCATCCTCAAATTCCCTGTCATGACCCTTTCCACTAAACCCTGTCTTTACCCAATTTCTCCTTTATCATGCCTAGTATTATCTGTAGGTGCCCTAAGCTTCTCTTACTTAGTAATATATATTTGCTTCTATCACATTCATGACACTTAAATAATTTTTTCTTAACATCACTTAGTAAATGGGTTATTTAAAATCCCATCTCAATTATATAGTTAAATCGTAGTGACTTATATTTAGTCCCTAATGTTACCTTAGAGGGATTCATCTCTCTTGAAAATCAAGAAAAGAATAAAAAAAGGGAGGTAGAGGAGAAGAGCTTGTGTCGATGAGTTTTGTCTCTCCTCTTTCAAATAATTGCCTATTTACAAGTAAAATGAAATGTTACCATCTTACCCTTTTGACTTTAAACCATAAGCAATTAACTCTTTCTCTTTTATCCTTAAATCTTTAAAATATCTTCCCTTATTAAAAATATCATGTATAAAGTGCAATTTTGCACATCCATTCTAATAATTATCTCATAATTATTATTTCTGGATAATTAATTAATTAATTAATCATAAAGAATTTATCAGGTATTTTTAGTTAAGGAAATTTATCAATTTTAATCTTGGGAAAATAATATTTATGAAATTATAGAATTTTAGGGAGGTTACACTATCCCATCCAGCCTTTATGGTAATGCTAAAGTTGATACTTAATCTACTTATTTTAAGTACATTGAGGACTCAAATTTGGTAATGTGTACTATGCTAGCATCTATGTCTCTAAAGGTTTACAAGCAACATGAGCTTATGAATGCTCACAATATTTTGTTCCACCTCTAAGAGATGTTTAAAAAGCAAAATAGTAACAAGAAATAAGAGATATCTAAGCCATTATTTCATTACAAGTTAGTAGAAGGGATTTTAGCCATTCAACATAGGTTAAAGATGAATAGGTACACTAAAAGGCCTATTTCTTTAGGCTTTGTTATGGATCATGAGCTATGTGTGGACTTAGTTCTATAATTATTGTCTATTAGTCATGCATTATTTGTGCTTAATTATCTAATGAATAAGATCTAGGCGACAATCCCTAAGCTAGTAAACATGCTTAAGATTGTTGAGCATACTATTAAAAAAATTAATAAGTAGTGATGGTTGTTAATTCTTCTACTTCCAAAAGCAAAAAGGGGAAGATAAAGGTAAAAGTTACAACCAAGGACTAAGGTGGGGCAAAGAAAGGTAAAGGTAAATAGCTTGCTACTACTGATAAAGAGATATGCACTAAAGAGACTTGCTTCAGTAGTGATAATACAACTATTAGAAGCATAATGACAAGGCTTATCTCGACTCTCATAAGAAGAAAAATCATGGTAATCCCTCTACTTTAGTTATTAATGTTATTGAGTTTAATACTATTATTGATGTCAATAATCATACATAGGTATTGGATATTGGTTATGGTTCTCACTTACTTTGTAATTTGTAAGGACTAAAGAGTAGTAGGAGTTTGAACAAAGGTGATAAGGACCTACACGTGGCAATACAACAAGAGTTGCTGCATTATCTATAGGAACATATTACTTAGATTTGCCCTCCAGTCTTGTATTAGAACTTAATAACAATCATTATGTTCCTTCTTTGAATGAGAATATTATTTATTTATCTTATCTTGTTAAACAAGATTTTGATATTTCCATTAATAGGAGCAAGGGTTACTAAGTTTGTAAGACAAATGTTTTACATTGTTCTACTTCTATTGTTAATGGAATTTATATTCTTGATAACAAAAAAAGAGATATATAATATTAATACCAAGAGAAAAAAAGTGGATAACTTGAAACCATCTTTTGTCTAGAACTATTGACTTAGCCACATAAACAAGAAGAGCATGACTAAGTTTTACAAGTCTAATGACTTAGGTTCATTTCATTATGAATTAATTGAATCTTATTTATTGGGCAAGATTACAAAAACACCTTTTAATGGAAAAGGTGAATGTGTTAAAGGTCTATTAGACATACTACATACAAATGTATGTGGCTTAATGACTACACATGTAAGAGGTGAGTTTCTCTGCTTGATTACTTTTATTGATGATCATTTATGACATTGATATTTTTACTTAATAAAGTACACATTTAAAGCCTTTGAAAAGTTCAAAGAACTTAGAAATGAAGTTGAGAAATAGCTTGATAGAAGTATTAAAGCACTTCAATAAGATCAAGGTGGAGAATACTTAAGTCAAGAATTGAAAGATATCTACTAGATAATGGGATAATATCTTAGTGGACTTTTCCATATACACCATATCATAATGGTGTATCTAAATGAAGAAATTGAACCATGTTAGACATGGTTCAATCAATGATGAGTTTTATAACTCTACCTAAGTCATTTTAGGGTTATACACTAGAAACTATTGTTTATATTCTAACTAGAGTTCCATTTAAGTTGGTTGAGGTTACACCATAAGAGATGTGGTGTAGCTAGAAACCAATTCTTTTGCATTTAAATGTATGGGGTTGCCCTATTTATGTGAAAAGAATTGTGTTAGATAAGCTTGAAGCTAAGCTTGATTGGTGCTTAATTGTGGGATATCTAAATGAGCCTTTTGGATATTATTTCTATAATATTTTAAAATAAAAGGCATTTATTTGAAAGCATGCTATCTTCCTAAAGAAAGAGTTTCTCTTAAAAGAAGATAGTAGGAGTATAATAGAACTTTATGAAGTTTGAGATCCATAAATAGAGGTAAATCAACCTATTGATCCCAAGCCTATTACATATAAATATGAAGTAATAGTATAACCTACAGTACCTCAAGCTTTTTGACATTCTACTATAATTGACATTACTCTTGAGAGATATAACTTTTGTTAGTAGTATGCCCTAGATCATGAATGAAATAAGGAAAATTCCTATTTATATGTACATTTTTCATTTTATTAACACATAAAGGCATTCTTCAATAATTATTGATAATGTTTAATTACATCTATTTGCTTATATTTAAACAAATTAATGAAGTCCCAACTATGTGAACATAGTATAAAAACAATAATAAAAGACTTCATGATATGAGTTGTTTATTGTATTCAAATGTGTAAACACAAAAAAAGTGCCTAGTCATAGTATTTAATAAGATGGGACATTATTAAATATGAATAGAGTAGCACATGCTCTACTTCTTGAAGGGTTCAAGCAGCAGTTCTCATAATCTATGATCATAGAGATAATCAAAGATAACATGTGGATGCTTGTTAGAGAAAAAGCACATTGGAGACTTACTTAGAGATTTTAACATGGAAAATAAATCTAATATTAGTGAAATAAATCTCTCCATGGTAGTAGTGCAAATTATTCTTAGACTTAAGGTCACCATGGTCTCTTAAGTAATGATTAATGTATTTTGACTTAATTACTTTTACTACTTTCAAAAGGTATACGTAGCTTGGAGATTGCATATATTATGAACTACTAGAAGATAGTTGAGTCATAAATACAAGATTCAGTATCTTAGATTTATAAAGGGAAGTTTATTTTGTTGATCTTATTTTAACTTTGTTCAATAAACCTCTGGCCACAGTAAAATGCCATGATGAATGAAATTCATGAGGCATTTTAGGAACAAATAATATTTTGTTTTAGATCAAACATATTTATGTTTTAAGGAGTTGACATGAATCCATATTCTAAACCTAGATAACATAAAGTACAATGAAAGGACTTACTGCATGGTATTTGACTATTAAAGGGTTATAATGAACTGCTCACCTTTTTATCACTTGAGTGGTTATGATGCTTGCCTAGATGCCACTCATGACTTGTATATGATTAGTGGATTATTAAAAAAAGACAATTAATTGTTATTGTAATTCATTAAAAATCTTGACCAATATGAATAATACTTTCCTAGGATGAATAATGTTCTTTAACCTTAGGATGCATTGAAATCACTAGATGAAAGTATTAATCACAAAATAATTTTGGACAAAGTTTGAGATCTACCAAAAGTCATCAGAGTGGTTAAAATCGCTAAAAAAGTTTTTATGGTAGTGTCTTAGAATAGTGACTAAGGCAAAGCTAAACCGTAAATTATTTTAAATTTTCTTAGAAAGTTACAAAACTTATACACCTTGATACTAAAAAATTCTAATGAGTCTAATGGCATTGAAATTGGAATTTTTAGATATCGAGAAGTAAATTTTTAAAAAATTAGAGTTTTAATTGATTTTTCTCATTTTTCATGCTCTGAGTTTTAGAGGCATGTGGGGAATAATTAAAGTGAATTATTGCAATTAATATGGCTATTAATGGGGCCTAGAAAAAGAAGGAAAAATGGGAGAAAAAAGAGAGACAATGCATTTAATAATAATTTGTGAAGGGGCATAAATAGGTCAAATGGGAATTAAAAAGTCAAAACACTATTTCCTCTCCTTCCTCCTTCAAACCTGACAGCAGACTCCCTCTCCTCCTCCATTTTTCATTTCTTCTTCCTTCCATTAGATCCAAAATTACCCCTATTAAAATGAAAATAAGTAGCCCCCACACTATTTTCCACCACTACAAAGTGGAATTTTCGAAAAAGGTTGCTAAAAAATTTATGCTTTTGCTATCTCATGAATATTGACCCACTCAAGTTCGAGTAAACATTTCCAACTTATATTATTTTTCCTAGATATTAGGGGTGCCTAAAAGATGTAATATAGTATTAGATTAAAATTTTAAGATATGGTTGATTTATTATAGTTTTTTAAAGTTTTATTTGGTTTATGTTAGAGGTTTTTGAATCGAATAATGACAAGGGCAAGACTAATGTGTAGATAGATCTTAAAGTTTCCTCTCAATCTTTTTCATATATGTAAGTAACATAAAATATGTAAATTCAATTAAAATCCCTAAATTTCCATATTAGGCATAATAGGCAATAAATGCTTAATATTCCATTATACCATTAATGACCTATATTTATTATGTTTTATGGCATGTAATAGGTATGCTAATGTGTTTTAGATGATTATAAGGTATTTAAATTAAGTGAAAGTGATAAATGTGCTTTAAAAAGCATAATATGGCGTAAATAACTTATTTGTGTAATTAAGGTTAAATGAGCATAAATTGTCGTTAATTTAATTAATTGCATAATTATGAATGAATGGAAGTAAAATAAGGCATTAGGTATGTAAAATACTCAATATGTGCATTATGTTGGTTAATGGACATAAAAGGGCAAAAATACCTTTACATGTGTTTGTGTAAATATGTCTCTTGATGTTTTACACATCATTTATGTTTGCATAATGTATGAGTGGAATGTACAATGCATGGCCATTTTATGTGCTTTAGCAAAATGTGTGGAGTACCATATTAAGGGTTTATATTTTTGAATGCTTATTAGCTTTTAATGTGGTTATTTGGGCATTATTAAGTTTTATGTTGATATGGTT
>CANXYI010739359.1:0-10934 GCA_948208565.1 Hura crepitans
AAATAACACAGGTACTCCCTAAGGAGAAATACTGGGTCTGATAAAACCCTTGTCTAATAAGTCTTGCAACTGCACCTTCGGTTCTTTCAACTCTGCAGGTGCCATTCTATAGGGAGTAATGGATACAGGAGTAGTACTAGGATACCCTTCAATTTCAAAGTCAAGTTCCCTCTGTAAAGGTAATCCTAGTAACTCTAGGTAACACATCAAGGAATTTAGAAACTATTGGAATCTGTTCGAGGCTAGGTGTGAAAGTATTAGTATAGATGACATGGGCTAGGTATGCCTTTCAACCTTTATGGATGAGTGTTCTTGCTGTAATAACTGAGATGAGATTATTAAAAAGGTTTCTCTCACCCACTACTATCACTTCCTACCCCCTGTAGTCTGGATGGTTAGGTTCTTATTTTTATAGTCAACTATAGCCCGGTGTTCAAACAACTAGTCCATTCCCAAAATAACATCAAATTCATGGAACAATAGTTTAATTAAATTAACAGAAAATAATTATTCATGAATCATCAATGGATAATGCCTATATATTTTATTCACAATTGCACTTTGTCTTATGGGATTATTGACTTGAATATCTAGATCTATATATTTTGGTTTTAATGCTCTATCACATGCTTTTGTAGTACATATATATGAATAAGTAGATTCTGGGTCTATTAATGCCAAAATTGGAACATCAAATAAATAAAAAGTACCAGTTATGACATTTGGTGCCCCCATTTTTTCACGAGCTCTGATAGCATGTTGTCTAGTTAGAGCATAGGCTTCTGACCTTGTCCCTTAATTACTACTACTAGGCTATTCACTTCTAGCTTGCCTTTGCACCCTACTCTGAGATACTACTGATGCTTGTGTACAGGCACCCTCTGGCTATCTCTAGGGACACTCCCTTCTGTAATGGTCTGTAGACCCACAAGTAACTCTTCTCTTCTTGCTTGCCAACACTGTCCATAATGCCTTTTGTGGCATATCCCATAAAGTGGAGGTGTATTTCTAGGCACAATAGCTAGAGCACTAGAAGCTAGGTGTGGTTGTCTGGCTTTAGACACTGATGCTTGCCTAGATGATTACCTAGTTCGTAGACCTCCCAAATCCAACAACCATCAATAAAAATCTAGCAGCTGCTAATCCTTAAGTTGACCGGTCAATCCATCCAGTGGGTGTCTAACTAATGGGCCATTTGTCTTTATTTTATGTCCATTTACTTATTGATCATCATTTTATAATATTTATAATCCATTAACAGTCTGTTATGAATTTATTTCCATAATTAAATTTTGACCTGAATAGTTACGGGTCCGTTTTGGTCCTACAGAACAATTATAGGTCATTTTTAGACATTAGTTTAAGTCCTTTTACTATGTATGTATAAGTCCAATTTTAGTCCAAATCATACCATAAATCTAGGTCTAGTTACATGCAGTTCAAATGTCATTTATAGGTTACTTTCTAATTGGTCAATTTAATAGGACATTTATAGGTCTGTTTTCCACTTTCGTACACTGTTATAGACCCGTAGCTACAATTCACTAGGCACTACTTCATGCCAATTCACTTGCCATTATAGCCACATATAATCGCATGTCATACATCTCATAATGCCACTAACTTTGGCCTAAAATGCCATTCTAACTTATCATACATATTACTCAAATACTAGCTCAAGTTTATGCCATTTTAGGTCACTTTTGCTTATGTCTTATAAGTCCATTTTCATGCCATTTTATACACCAATTCTTAACCCCATTTTTCACACCAAGCTTACCATTTTACATGCCATATTTCTATTCATGATTACACATTCTTCATGCCAATTTCATGCCATGCATAAAATGCTCATGTTATCATGCCAAACATGCACATTACCTACCACATCATACCATGCTATCCCATGGCATACATCCTCTCGGCCATACCTTGTTTATAGCTATACACATGCATTTTGCCATAAGTTATCATACATACACATCCTATATCATAATTCTAGCATATGTATACATGTATATACCTTATGTCATGCTTGCCATGTCTCTACACAACCCATACATGCCTCGGCCACACATGTCTTGCATATGTACATGCATTTTTCACCTCTATTCACCACTCATACATCCACTCCTATGCCAATGCCCAAAATCTACCATGATGCCCACATTATATACACAACATACATGCTATAACTCACACTTACACCTCTCAGCCACATTAAGTACCACTCATACTTATGCCTTTTCTCACCATACACATACACAAACCATTGAATCCCATAGCATACACATCAATGGCCATCATAAACCATATATACACATGTCTTAACACCATACACACCTAGACACACCTCTCAACTGAAGTGTGGCCATGCCCTTCCATTCACTTTTTCCATCAAAACATACCATAAATCATTCATATATCATGGAATTAACCTCAAAATAGGCTTAATTCTCAATTACACACACACTAACCACCTTAACCATGAATTCCAAACACAATTCTCACACCATTTATGCATGAATTAAACATGGCATCCCTCAAATACAATAAATTCACATACCTACTCTTGAAATAGAGCCTTGCTTACCCTTTAGTACCCTTAATCTTTTTGTTGAATCTCATTCTCCTTTAAGCCTGCATACACACGGATATGGCTTAGAAAAATCACCAAAAATTTCCCAAGCCTCTAATTAAAATTCTATGAATATGAGGGGTCTTAGGATGATGAAATCCCCTAGGAAATAAAATAAAAAGTGAAGAAAAACACTTACACACAAATTTAGTTTTTTAAGCTATCTTTTATGTACACTTAGGATTCCTTGAACTTTCTTGAACTTTAGGCTTGTTTATAATCTCCCAAACCCTCAAAGACCAATTCTGGACTCATAAATAGAATTCTTGGTGACAATTTGGTGTTGAATTAAGCTTGAAAAGCCATGAAAATGGTGGAGAGAAGGGAGGAGTGGCGTCGGGTGAGGAAGAAGAAAGAAAGGAGACAATAGTGGAGGGGTGAGTGGACTTTCCCAAATGGAACTCTAAGTGGCATGAAGGGATATTTATAGTGGCCATGGATAGCTCGAGTGGTGACATGTTTCACCCGAGCTTCCTAAAAATGCTCAATTTTAGCTGAAACTTCGAGAATTTTTTAAAATTCACTCAAACCTCTAAAAATCACCTTGTTTATTTTAAAAATCCTAAATTAATCCTATTTAGGCCCTTATAAAATTTCATAGCCAAATTCCATCAGCAAGATAATTAACTAACTACCTCAATTTACGTACAAATCTTAAAATTTAAGAAAAATAGCAAATGACCTTAGAATTTAAAAATTCCTTCACCAATGGCCTCAGGGGATTTTTTTGACCTTCAGGGTATGATATTTTTAGGTCCGTTGCTAGCCCAAGTCTATTAAGCTTACGGCCCACTAGTTTTTAGCTTAAAAAATTTATTGGTTCTGCTAAATTTTTAAATTAAGTCATTTTCATCATTTTATAGCTAGTCAAAGTTTCATGACCAGTACGCCTTGCCTCAATCCTCGTGAAGGTGACTTGGCACTCTAGGCTCACTTTTCAAGCTCAGTGGCACTGTTCACGGAGCCTCGACTTACGGTCATTACACTACACTTTATGAACACTTCCCCAAAGCTGATCTAAGTTTCCTTGAAGCACTATTGAATGAAGATGAAGAGGAGGCTAAAAAAAGGGATAAAGGAAGCATTGATAGGGGTGCGCCTAGGAATAATGCTTACCCTGAGGGAACAACTGAGGCGCATACTTCTTTGCCTTTAACCCTTTCTACTGGGACTCCCGAAGGCCATGCTGATACCCTGCACATCGATTAACCAGCACTTTTTTTTTTATACATATGTTATTAACTCTATTAATAAGATATGCTCCTTTCTTTTATTTTGGCTTTTTCCCTCATTTTAGTGATTAGAAAGTGACTTCAACTCTTATTAAATGATATTCTCAAGAGGATTGCATAAAATGCCTTTTCCTTTACTAAAAAGAAACTCTCACTTAAATACCTCAAGTTAAAAAAGTCTGTTTCAATTTTGCTTTGGATAACATATTTCCCCCACTAGCAATAGTACCAGTCGCTTACAAGTTATTAAATGATATCTTCTTTCATTGAAATGAATTATCATTAAAAGATACATTCTTCTTACTGACCATTTCAAGAGAGTTATTTATATAACTTACATGAAGCACTTTTTAAGGCTTTCCACATTCCAAGCTCTCGAGATGCTGGTTCTGTCCATGGTCTAGATCTTATAGGTTTCTGGATGTATAATCTTGGATATCTCATATAGCCCTTCCTAATTGGCATTAACTTTCTAACTCTTGCACTGCCTTAAGTTATGTTAGATCTTTTCAATACTTTATCTCTAATGTTAAACTTTTTGAGTTTGACTTTAGAATAGTAATGCATGGTCATTCTTTGCTTACAAACGACCATATAAACCAATGCTATTTCTCGCTTCTCCTTAAAAAGGTCCAATTCAAGCCTTCTTTCCCTCTTATTTTCCTCAAGATTGACTATTTCAGTTCTATAAGAGAGAATGCTGACCTCTAGTAGAATCACCACCTCTGAGCCAAAAGTAAGTGAATAAGGTGTCTTACTAGTGGCTATTCGAGGTGTTGTCCTATATGCCTATAACATGCTATTTAATTCTTCCAGCTAGCTACCTTTTAATCTATGAAGTCTCTTCCTTAAGCCTTTGAGAATAGTATGATTGGATACTTCTGTCATACCATTTGATTAGGGATGAGCTACTGAAGTGAACTTCAACTAAATGTTCAATCCTTTACAAAATTCTCTGAATGAAAAATAGTCAAACTATTTACCATTATCTGTGATGAGTACTCTAGGCAACCTGAATTTATAAATAATTTCTCTCCAGACAAACTACTGTATCTAAGTAGCGGTGATAGTCACTACTGGCTCTAACTTAATCCATTTTGTGAAGTGATCTATAGCGATAATTAGAAATTTTAGTTACCACTTCCTCTGAGGAAAAGGGCTAAAGATGTCTATACCCCATTGATTAAATGACCACACTATCTTGATAGATTATTGGTTCAATCTGGGTTTTTTTTATTATTATGCTATGAATCTAACACTGTAGGCACTTTTTGATTATTTCCTTAGTGTTTTTCAAAATAGAGGGCCAGTAGTAACTAGAATGCAGTACTTTCCTCACCACTATCTGAGCCACTTTGTGAGCCCTATATATCCTCTCATGTATCTCTCTAATGATATAACTTCCTTTCATCAAAGTTATGCATTTGGGCCATAGATGACTTTTGGCCTTTCTGTAGAGCTTCCCATTAATCATGGAGTACTCGAGTGACTTTTGGGCAATTCTCCTAGCTTCAACCTCCTCTAAAGGTAGTGTGCTTAATTGAAGATATTCAACAATCGGGCTGTACTAAGTTACCCCTACTTTTAGTATTATTACTTCATCCTTTTGGATTGAGGGTGCACATTTTTCCTTATTTATAAGTTTTTTTTGATGTTTC
Organism: Hura crepitans; assembly: GCA_948208565.1. Lineage (NCBI taxonomy): Eukaryota > Viridiplantae > Streptophyta > Magnoliopsida > Malpighiales > Euphorbiaceae > Hura > Hura crepitans. The sequence continues at coordinate 5,529 of CANXYI010739359.1, forward strand.
AGATCTTTTAGTGGTAGCGATCTTAGCTAAGGCATTTGCCTCTACATTGTCTTTTCTAAAGATCTTTTTTATTTCCCATTCAGTGCCTGCCTCTTTGAGATTTTTGTAATAGCCTCTTGGCTTTTTCTAAAATTTTTCCTTAAATTTGCCACTTTATCTTTAAAGCTTCCTATAATCTGCTAGATGACTAATTGAGAATAACTCTTGATCGATAAAAATTTTGGCTTAATATCCTTTGCTAGTCTTAAACCAACTAATAATGCTTTATATTCTGCCACATAATTAGAGGTGCTAAAACTTAATTTCAAGGCATATTCTAAAGAAATACCTATCGGGCCTTGTAACATGACTCCTGTGTCCATACTTACTTCCTGAGATGCTTTATTTACTAACAACTCCCATACTATAAGACTTCGGACTTGTGGAGAAATGTCCACATCCAATTAATTGAATTTTGCTACAAAGTTTGCGAGAGTTTGTGCCTTCATGACCGATTTGGGCTCTAATCTTATGTCATAAGATTGAAGCTTGACAGCCCATTTAGCTAATGTACCTTCAATATTTGGCTATTTTAAAAGTTTTTTTAATGGTTGATTTGTTCGAACTATCACTTTATGGGATTGAAAATAATGCTTTAGCTTGGTGACTGCCATTACTAAAGCTATGAAAACCTTTTTGGTCAGGCTTTTCTTCAGCTCTGTACCCCTCAACACCTAACTAACATAGCAAATAGGCCTCTACGCCTTTTGGTCCTCTCTTGCTAAAAGGGTTGCTATCGTTTGACTAGATGTCGAAAGGTAAAGGAATAAATCTTTGCCCTTATTCGACTTACTCAAAAGGGGAGGCTTCATCAAAGAAATCTTTAACTCTTTGAACACTTTTTGGCATTTCTCACTCCATTTGAAACTTTGCTCTTTACGCAGTAGTTGAAAGAAAGGCAAACACTTTTTAGCTGAAAGGCAAACACTTTTTAGCTGATTGAGATATGAACTTGCCAAAGGTGATAACTCTACCATTGATCTTTTGAATGTCTCGAATGCTTTTCAGAGGTTGCCTATCTAGAATTGTTAGAATTTTCTATGGGTTAGCCTCTATACCTCTCTCAGATACCATATACCATAGGAATTTACCAGCTTGAACCCCAAATGTACATTTCTCTAGGTTTAGTTTCATCTTGTATTAATTTAGTATCTCAAGTACTTTTGCCAGATCAAAAGCAGAACTCTGTATGGATTTGCTTTTGATGATCATGTTGTCAATGTAGACCTTCACTGTTTCCTAATCAAATCTTTAAATATCTTGTTCATAAGTCTCTAATACATGGCTTATGCGTTATTCAACCTAAAAGATATTACATTATAGCAAAATGTGCCTTCATGCATGATAAAACTAGTTTTTTCCTAATCTTGCCAATACATAGGTATTTAGTGATACCCGAAATAGGCATCAAGGAAAGAATAAATAGTATACTCTATCATATAATCAATTAGCCTGTCGATGTGGGGCAAAGGATAGCTATCTTTTGGATAAGCTTTATTCAAGTCGATAAAGTTAATGCACATCCTTATTTTTCCACTCTTTTTCCTTACCAAGACGACATTGACTAGCCATTTGAGGTATGAGACTTCCTGAATGGCTCTTGCATCCAACAGTCTCTGTGTTTCCTCTGATATTAACTTTAGTTTATCTAGGGAGTATCACCGGAGTTTCTGCTTAAGTAGTCTTGCTTCAAGGTCAACTTAGAGTTTGTGCGACATTATCTCTAGGTTAATACCTACTATTTCTATTTGAGACTAGGTAAATGTTTATTGATTAATACATAGGACCTATAAAATCTCCTTTTTGTCAACTCCTGGCAACTCGTCTCCCATTAATACCTCTTGACCTAGAGCTATTTATCCTTTGACTAACTTCTCAATTGGTTTATTCTTGATATCACTATTCTTATCTTTGACCTGCTCGGCTATGTAAGCCCTTTGACATTGTGATTCGCTCACAATGGCTACATAAGCTTCTCGGGTTGCTTTTTGATAGCCTCAGACTATTGCAATTCCTTCTTGCATGAAAATCTTCATGATAAGTATCTAATGTTGGTAATAGCTCCTGACTCGAAAAGCATCGGTCTGCCAAGAATAGCATTATAGGAAAAATGAGTATCCACTATCATAAAGGTGCATTGACTTACATAAGTAATTACCTTATCTTCTAACTCCATATAGAGGTCTGTTACACCAACGATCGGGATAAAAGCATTCTCAATGCCTATCAATGGTGTCTTAATTTGCTTAAGATCTTTCATTGGCAATTTCATCTTTTTATAAGCTTTTAAAGTCAACAAATTAATAGCACTGCCATTGTCCACAAGTATTCTTTTAACTAAGAAATTAGAAATATACCCCTGTACCACTAAGGCATCATCATGAGAAACCTTGAGATCTAGAGCATTCTCAGCGGAGATTGAGATAGCTGGCAGCACCTCTAACTTTGTAGAGAAATACACTCTTTTTATCCCTTATTTTTTTTGGAATGGGAGTCGCCATATGAAGAGCCACCAGCTATCATCTAAATAACTCCTGCCCTTCGTAGCATTGCCTTAGTAGTTTTTGGCTTTCTTTTTTCTTCCTTCGAATCTAATTGCTTGGACTCTATTAGAGAAGACTTTTGCTTTTTAGACTTACCTGAGTCTAAGAATCTTTTCAATGATCCTATTTTGATCAACCTCTTTATCACTTCCCTCAAAGCTTCTACATTCATTTGTATTATGGCCCACGTCTTTGTGAAATTCACAGTACTTGCTTTTATCCCTCTCTATAAAAGGACGCTGGTTAACCTTCTTTGGCCAATTTACCTTTTATGATTTTCCTTAATCCACATCAAAATTTTATGCGGATTAGCAATTAAAAGAGTGAAACTTGTCTTCTTTGTATCTCTTTGATTCCTTCCATCTTTGCCTCTTTTTTTATGAGGAATTCCATCTTGGAGAAAAGCTTCTATCTGAGGCAGTGTATGAAGAATACCTCACAATCTTTCAATCAGATCAGAGGGAATTACATCCCTGAGTGAAGTGTAACTCCGAGTTGTATCAATCGTCGGCTCTGCTTGCGTTATCTAGAGCTATAAATGACTTCACCTTATCCATCAGTCCCTAAAATCTGTCAGACATTTGATCATCAAAGTTATACAACCACGTATTCCTCACATTATTGATCATTATGATAGTTGCCACCTTACTATGCAAATTTTGAATATCGGACATAATTTCTTGAAATCTTTCAATGAAGTCTCGTAGGCTTTCATCCTCACCTTGTATTATACCCTGCAAATCAATGATGATTTTCTTGGTTTGCATTTGTATGAAAAACCTAGTTTTAAATGACTCCAATAATTGCTTAAATGAATATATTGATTCCAGAGGTAAATCATGGAACCCATCTAAAGCATCATTCGTTAAAGTAGAAGGGAAAGCCTTGCATACGAGCATATCCTTAAAGGTTTACATATGGATAAAGGCTCGATATTAGCTAAATATTTCTTTGGATTTAACTGACCTTTATACTTCTTCATTTTGATCTCCCTAAAATGCTAATGGAAAGGGACTTATCGAATTAGTCGTGAAAATGGTGAGTCTGTATTACCTTCATAATCAGTCTTCTTAAGATGTCCTAATCTATACTTTTTAACTGCTCACATGAATAAATCATTGAAAGCTTCCTTTGATTGAGGGGCCTAAACTTGTTTGCTCTGTGCTTTATCCTTAGAGATCCTTTTGGACCTCCTAGTTCTAGATTCACCACTCTCTAAAAGAGAGGAATAACAAGTAGATTTAGGTTCCTTGTGTTTCAATTTTTGGTTTGGTTTTTCCCTCTCATATTTTTTAGCTTTAGATATGGCATCATAGTTACCTGTAATGTCTCTTTACGGCTTTAACTCTTTGAGTTGCTCTAATTTGATATTTTCCTGAAAACCATGAAAAAGTTGTTGAAATGCTTCTAAGGTTATTGGGGTGCTTGTGGCAGATGTGTCCCTACTCGATCCTTCACTAAATAAATTTACCTTGGGAGCAACCGGGGTTTGGCTCACATTATTTCCTTGTGACAAAGAAAGCCTTAAAGCTTCTGCCATATTAGCTCTCAACGAAAGCACCAAATGATAAGTATCGATTGGGTATAAGAGAAGTGAGCTAACAGATAACAAGTATAGCGTGTAGGTCCCTACAAGAAAGAACACTGTCCTAGATATACTCGAGTAAAACATTCCGATGCTAAAGTTAAAGATGAGAAGAAATTTGAATAGAGTAACACTATTGTTGAGAAACACTTACCTTTGAGATGTAATAAATGCCTCTATTTATAGTGTCCCTTGTGGTAGGTAGCTAATCCTTAATTTGGGGATGGCTTCCACGTGTATGGACATAAATAAATAGGCTCAGGACCTAAAAGTACCTAAAGTGAAATAGCCCTTATGGGCCAAACTCACTGATCATGATAAGTTAAGGCCTTATCAATTATCATCATCGTCTAAATAATTTTTATTTTAGAAAAAATAAAACATGATTAGATTTTTTTTGCATTAATAACTTAAATTATTCTTCTTTTTATTGACTTTTGAAAAGAATTTTTATTGTTATTATTAATTTAGAGGTGATAAATAGGTTATAAACATGTAAAGTTATAAAGGGATTGAATTGTAGACATATCAAATTATATAACATTATTTTTCACTTTTCTAAAATTTTCTTTAAAATAAAAAAAACATGCATTTGTAACCTAAAACAATTTTTATAGTAATTCATATTATATAAAATTCATAAAATTAAGAGTAAAAAAAGTCATAAGTGGGTCATAAACATATGAAATCAAATGAGTCACCCAATAAGTTAATTTGAGTTTAATCACATCAAGGGTAAAATAAATTGAATCGTAAATGGGTTATTAACGAATCATATTTTGTTGACTCTAAAATTTATTATTATTTATATGAAAAAAATCTTATAAAACTTATTGAGATACTATTATAAATAAAAAATGATATGAAAAATTTTAAATCAATTAAAATAGTAGTGGCTTACCAAAATAAAATAAAAACTTTTATCATTTTAATAAAAAATATTAACTGTATTGTTAATATCTTTAAAAGCTTTAATAATAATAATAATAATAATAATAATAATAATAATAATAATAATAATAATAATAATAATAATAAATAATTTATATTAAATTAATAAAATTTTAAAAGTTTTTAGTAATAAAATTAGCTATGGATATTGCTAAATGTAGCACTTTCATAAAGTTTAATAGAATATTCTAATGAAAGACTTGAATTGTTAAAAATTAAAATTTGAATTCAATTATTAAAAAATTACCTTAATATTCTAATTGTTAAAATTTAAGATGTAAGATAAAT
>CANXYI010739429.1:0-12185 GCA_948208565.1 Hura crepitans
TGAAGGCCTAAATCATAAAGGCATAATGAATTAACATAAGGTGTGTTTTATGAATGAGCTCATAACATAATGTGTTATGGCATTTGTCCAAATTATTTTATAATAATAATGATGCATATTATGTAGTGGTATGGATATGTGGTATGAAATGCAAATACTGTAATAAGGCAGTTTGTCTAAGCTAAGCATAATGTATGTATTGTGAACATGTATGTATGACAATGAATGTGCATATGTGTATAAGTAAGCTTTTACTATGATGAAAATTGACATGGGTGCCTTTAAACATGAATTATGATATGGCATTTGTCATAATTATAGCCGAATAGCCTAATGGAAATCTATTTAAACATATATATGAACTATTGGCATGAGAAAGTGATATGATTATGATTGAAGTGAGGTAATTAAATCAATGTTGGTATATATGTATGTATTTTGTGAAAGGAAGTGCATTATATTTAAGCTTATACTAGGGCTGAAATCTATATGTTATGATATGCCTAAGTTATATGTTGATATTGGTAATGGTTTTCAAGGAGTTAAAGGAGTTTTAAAAGTGCTCATTAAAGAGCTAGTGTGGCTAAAATGAGTATGGCCTATGATGCTATGTTTTTAGTCATGATAATATATTAGTCATTATGATATGACTTATGCTTGTGTTAATAGATATATTACAAGAAATGGAAAATGTTTATGAGTTTAAGGCATTATGTGCACATAACTTGGAATATAGATATGTAATGTGCATGTATGCTAATTGACATCATTGTATGCATTATTTATGGATTGTGATGCCATTGTCATATTTCATACTAGTAAAATGAATTAAAGAACAATAACGACACTAAAATGGATAATATGGAATTTGTAAGTTAACTAAGCTATAGTAAGAAGGTGAAACTAATTAAAATCAAATAATGGCCTATTCGATTAAAACAACCTAATTGGATAGGTTGATCAGTCAACTAGGGGTTATAGCAGCTGCTAGGGTACATATGTGCCTTTTTCATGTTTGGCTGATGGGCTTATGTTATATTTACCTAATAGGCCTATGCTATATGTTGACCTCGGGTCTATGCTATATTGGTCTTTGGACTTACATTAGTAAATGAGCCTTTAGGTTTATAGAAGTTATACTAGCCATCCATTTTATGTTGACCTACGGGTCTATGCTATGCTCAGTCTTTAAACTTATGTTGGTAGATAGCCTTCGAGTCATATTTCATGTTAGTCTATAGACTTATGTTATGCTTGGCAGATGGGCCTATGTTATGCTCAGTCTTCGGACTTATATTGGTGGATAAGCCTTCAGGTTCATAGAAGTCGTACTGGCCATCCGTTCTTGCTATCCACTGGATTTTATTTTCTTTGACATGGGCAATATTAAAATAATTAAACTAAAATCTAATTAATGGAATTTGAGAATCCATGCATAAATTGTGATATGCATTATGTTGATATATGACTTAACACATATGGCATGTTTTACGTGATCACACATTAATGTAAACATGTTACACATAAATGATGAGTATAAAATCACTTATATGTATTTATGTACATTTTTATAAAGATTCAATACTTGTGTATGCTTATGATGAGTTGTATATGATCATGTTATGAGATAAATTTTTATATGATTGTGGCTTATGCATGATATGCATATGAGCTAAAATAAAAATCAAGGGATAATAATGATGTTCGTAATCATAATATATGTGAATTTATTTTGCTTATGTATAAGCTTTTGTGATTAAATCATAAAAACTAAGATGATGGTTCATTTACATGTTTATCCTATATTATAAGTCATATAGGTTTGGATCCTCAATATTTGATAATATCTTGTTTATCTATGCCTTACACATGTTAATTTATTAACTTCTAATATATTGGATTAGTATATTATACATGTTTATACTTTGAAGTATTTAATATAATTTAAAAAGGAAAGGAATGTGCCATACTATACTGGATACACCACTAACCTATGAAGCTTAACATATCATTTATTGCAATGTGCATGTTTTATAATATATGAGGTTTGAAAGATCTACAATAAGAGAAGGAAAAAGAAATGGCATAGGAAGATATCAGTGTATACAAGGATGTTTCTATGATTAATATATGAACCTCGATAAAGATATTTGTTAGCACTTATGTATGTTTTGTAGAGATATTTGCAATTTTATTATGGTTTTAGATCATGAACTATATACGAGTATTATGAAATTAGAATTGTATAACAATAGAGATATGTATTGAGGGATCTTTGTAAACTTTTATGTAGTTTGAACTTGGTATATACATGATGTGTGATGAAATCTTTATTCATATGGGTTATGGATAAATAGTGGATATATGTATGTTTATATTTGTGGGTATGTTGGATTATGTACATTTGAGGAGTACTGATTATATGTTATGTTTTTGGGATGTGATGATGATGGATTAGAGTGATCAGAAGGATCACTGTATTAAGATAAGATATTTGGATGTTTTAAAAGTGTGTTTTATTGCATGTTACTATTTGGGCTAATGTCCTCGGACAACTATTATGTTGTCAAAATTTTGACATGATGGTCCCTGATAGTATAAATGTAAGGAAGTTTTTGTTAAGACTAGTTCTTATATGTTGTATGATAAGAAGTTGTGTAGTAGGATAAAAGGAAGATAAAGATTTTAAGTAAACTAGATAAGTAGTAAGATGAAGTTTGGTTATGTGTCATTCTTTATTTGGGTCTAATAATCAGATCAGGTAAGAGGTGTCACAAACATACACTTTGTTGGATCTCCTACTCTAGTTATTTGATTAAAACAAGTAATCCCTCTCTCGTCTACTTGATTCATATATCTTGGGAACAAAACTAGCCTATAAATTAGCAATGGTAGGACTCAAAAGCCTCTTTCTTCACCTATATGTTCTTGAGCAAAATTAATCAAAGGTTTATAGCCCTCTTATTAGGATCTTCCTATCCCAATAGCTCATCTGCATGTACTCCTATTATCTTGGCCAACTACTTTCTTCCCTTCTCAATTCTAGAATTATGGGTCCTGGACATCCTATCAATATTAAGCATGAACCTATACTCCTCTAAGGTGGGAGTTATATTAATATCTCCAAAAGTGAAAAACTTATAACTAGGATCCCAATAATGAATCATGGCTTTAATCATCTTCTAAGGTCTTAGAATGAACATTAAGTAGGCAATCCATCCATATCGGTCATTAAATTCTCTTCTCTACTAGGGGGTTATCCACAATTCGAAAATGTCTTTAGGTGGCTTCCAATCACTCTATTCGAGCCCAACCTCTCTTATTTTAGGTAATGATAGCATCTTTCCCACTTGGATCCTATCTCCCTCTTTTAGTTGATTGGCTTCTTCAGCTTTCAGCATGGAGAATTCTAAAATTGTTCCCACATTTAGATTAGTTCTCTTTAGAGCATGCATATGGACTTAAAGGTATTATAATCAGTTGGTCCCTATAAAACAATTTTGTAAATATAGCATATTAAAATATACAAATAGAGGTAAAATTTCAAATATGCTTTGCCAATATGAGTTTCATAATTTTGCTTGTTAGGATGCTAATTGAGGAGAATCAAATCACTTTATTAATAAGAGAAAGAAAGATATATGATCATTACACTTACACCTATTTAGTTAAAGAGATATGTGTCACCAATTCCCAAAATGTTTTACTAAGTAGTGACATATTTCTCCTTTATACATTTAGGGTATGTATTATAGCAAAAAGACAAAATACAAAACATATAATATAATGCCTTTCTTTTTCTAGAGCTAGGCCTCTCTAGGATTTTTGCTCTCCTTTAGCCTAAATATAGACCAATGGTTGATTGAAATAATCAATTTCATAGGTATGGTACACTAGGATGGTATCAGGGGCAAATTTAGGGTATTCAATTTGAGGTATCCATCAAAATGGTAAACACCTAGAGACATAAGTGTTGTGGGGATTGAATCTCTTGACTAGCCATTGTAGGTGTACAAAAGCTCCTTTATATCTACCTAATTATCCTAATTTTTATATAGACTAATTAGCAGGTTTTTCATGTAACTTCTATGAAACTGTATAGTGCAATTGAGGGAATATTTGATGCCTTATTCAGTTTCATACCATTCTTCTTCTATCTTAAAGATAGCTAATGTATAACCATATGTATCGTCCTGTAACAATCCCATCTATTGATTTGACATTATAAAGTTAAGCATCCATTTAGTAAATAATAAAGCATGAGTCGGGTTGTTGATCTCCTCCATATAGCAGGCTAATAACCATCTCTTGTCTAACACTATTCCCATATAGAAGCATTTGTATAGGTACCATAGAAGACAATAAGCTTTTTTGGTAAACCTGACAACTTGCTCAATAAGTACATATATGCAATTCTTATATGGGAACTTAGGATGCCAAACTATAAATTTCAACAGGCTTGATATAAGTCGTGTTAGCTCAATAATGTTGCTTGTAGTCTGTATATCATTTATTTATTTCTTAATTTTGAAGCTTGAATCATAATTTTCTTTGCCAGCTCGAAAGGAAGTTCTCTAGCTCTAATAGTGAAAATGTTCTCCATAACTAGCAAAATGACACAAATTGCACAACTCATTTTAGCAAAGGGCATTATAAAGATAAAAAATAAATATGAATGAAATAAATCCTTATGTACATATTTTACATTTAATTATCATTCTTAGCCCCTAGAGTTTATCGTTGTTAGGTCAACGGTGGTCTCTAAGATCATTATGTGGTGTTAGAAGACTACTTCTAAAGGGAAGTATCGCCGTCATAGTTTAGGGTCCAAATCAATATTCTTTGTTGTCATCCATATTGAACTAGCAAAAAATCCCTTATATCACTACCGACAGATGGATGATCTGTTTGAGAACTTTTCACAACCCAATACTAGGTTCTCCTCAATGGTACCCCTACTTTGTTCTTGGCCTATGCCTAAAAAAAAGGGAGAAAGGTCAATACTAATCTGAAGTGGTGTGTGTGATTAATACTAATTTGCATAATTTTAAACATTCATGCCAAGTATAAAATTTTGAGTAATGATCAATCAAACATGCATCATACACAACATACAAACCATAAAAGAAATCCCTAGTAAAGTTACCAGCTATAGCTAACCCTCCAATATTAAATATTAAGAGTCGCCACCAATTAAGATAAGTGTAATTAGACACTAGATACTAGTCTACATTTCATTGGGTTTGAAGATCTTTTACATGTTGGAAGGGGATTAGGCACCCCACATCGTCCATAACTAGATGATATTTTATTATGATATAATTCTTATTTTCTTAATCATACTAATCATGAATAGCACAAATTTGAGTCTATACTGACTCAAAAATGAAAATGGTTATATAAAAAGGAAACCTGACTTTTGAGAATCGATACTGACTCCTATTTTAGTAATTTTTGCACTAGTTTCTAAATATGATTGATTTTTTATATAGAATTAAGATATGCGCCTAAAAAATTTTGAATTTTTTTAAAAAAGAGATAAATAATTTTAACTTTGTTGAGAAACTTATTAATTTTCTTTTGATAAAATTAAATTCAAGTCAATACTGACTTATTTTCATTTAAAAGGTATATCAATTTTATTATTTTCTCTAGTTATTGATAAGTCAATGCAAACCTATTTTGATAGAATTATTAATTCCTTTTATTTTGAAAATTAATGATGATTTTATAATTCTTTGTAATATCTTAATTGTAGTTAATTTTAATTCCTAACATTTTTTGAGGATATTCTAAAAGGAATTATTTGCTTATTTATAATTATATTTTTTAAATGTTATTGAGAATTTTTATTAAAAATATTATATTAAAATTGGTTACATCGAATTTAATTGAGAATGATGTTATTAATCTAAAAAAAAATAAAAGAAAGCTATAATACTTAGTATTAACTAAAACTTATTTTTATTTATATGATGTGGTTCTTCAATTAATTATTGTTCTAATCCTAATTATTATCTTACGTATAAAAATTCACAATTTGGGAATTGACAAAGCTCCAAATTGTATATCTAATTTTACATATATGTAGTATTAAATTTCATTTTACATCCCTATGAATTTAACATACATTATGCAATCACTCTATTATGTCCTAAATAATTCACAAAATTATTGTCTTGTTTATGGATTATTATATTTTTTAGAAAAAATTAAAATCTATAAGATAAAAAAATGCCAAATAGTGATATTATTCATTTTCAATGTTAATTTTATAGGCATGATTTTTTAAAAAAATGTTGACACAAAAAAAAAATCTAGGGGCTAAAAATGAGAATTTTAGACCGTATTTATTACTAAATGGCAAATTACATGATTAGTCCCTTACTTTTTAGATTCTTAAGATTAAATCCTATGAGGAAAGACTAATTTACTCCCCTTCCAGAACCTTCTTTTCTTTTAATAGAAAGGGGCAAAATGGACTTTTAGTATTTTTAAACATAGGTATAAAAGTGTCAATTTATTTTCTCTCCCCTTTCATTCCCTCATCTGCTGCTCTATCTTTCTTTTCTCTTTTGTTTTTCTCTTTCTACCATTTTCCTACATTCCTATTATCTTTCAAACTTTGCAATGTATATTTTAGCTTAGCTGCTACATCTGACCTTAGAGGTATTATTCTATTGTTGGATCTTTATATCTTTGGGTTTTAGTACTCGTCTTAAATCGAAAAGAGATTTCTTTTTTCTATTTTATTTTTGTTTGATTACTATTTTTTTTGTAGTGAAACGATGGTTAGGTGTTCAAATTGATGAATTTGGTGAAGATCTTGCCTATTTTAATTTTTTTTCTAGATTTATCTTACCCTAAGATGATTTTATGTTTGCATGTAGTTATTTTTTCATCTTGGTATCTTTGCCTATCTTTGATTTTTTTTCCTAGATCTATCTTACCCTAAGATGATTCTATGGTTGTATGCAGTTATTTCTTCATCTTGTTTGCAAATGGCTTTTTTGGCATTTTTTTTAAAAAAACTTATTTCTTTTCCATGGATTTACATCAAAACTTGAACATCCAAACATTTTAAATTCACTTTATTATTTTTCATTCGGCATATGATAGGATTGTATGTACGATTTTTTTTATGTAAAAATGGGTAAACTCTATCATTTTTTTTTGGGTTCTTTGTATTTTTTTGTTTGCTAGAGATCTTTTTTTATTTTTTTTGTTCTTGAATCTTGATCAGATTTCTATTTATCTTTGCTTTGCTATTATTAATGCTTTAGAATTACTCATATATCCTGCTTTATTATCCTATTTTACGTAGTGGATTTACTCTATTATTAATTGAAATTGTGCTACAATCCCGCCTTTTTTGAGGTCTTTCATTATTGCCTTCATTTGCTTGATTTGTTTATTGTTAACTCATATTAGTGCTCTTTTTCTTCTTATGACAAGGTCTAAAAAAAACTCATTGTCATTTATTCTAATCATCTATTTTGTTTGGTTCTAATGATTTTAATTCTTTAGTTTTTTAACATTACTTGTTTTGAAACTTTTTCATCAAATTGATGTAAACAAATTTGATTAATGAACTTCCATGAAAATCTACTTTCCTTTTTTATTCCATTTTTTTCATATTTCCTTGCCTTATAAAAAAGCAGGATATATGAAATGTATTTATGATCTTTTTGGTTTGTATTTTCCCCCTTAAGATGTATGATTTAAATATCATATGGTTCTTAAAGGTCTAAGAGAAGATTATATTTATAGATACTACACTAGAACAAAATCTCCATACATAAATTATGCATCTTAAGATGATGGTGCAATATTCACAAAAAAATCATAAATTATGATGACTTAAGAATAGAATATACTAAGGGTAACTAAATATGATATAAGTAAGAGTGAATGCTTTGAAATAAATGGCAAAAAAAATTAGAATATGGATGGTAAGAAATTGTTGATACCAATAGTCGGTTGTATATCAAAGAGAACCTATACTGGCTCTCAAGAGTCGAACCAACTCTAACCATTTAGATTTTACTCATATGTATATATTTTTTTGAAGCTTTAACTGCTTTAGATTTTAGACATTTTTATCTATGCTTTTCACTAAACTCTTTCACTAACCGTTTTTATCTTTTTTCACTAACCGCCCTTTTTTCGGTCTCCCTTTAAAAGCTATCGTTGACTTAAATTTTATAATATGAAAGTTATTATGCTTGTATAGTGTGAGTCATAGTGTAATAATCTATTTTCTATTGAAAAATCTCCCTTCTTTAATTAGTACTAGATATTTAGGATTAGATTTGTGTATGGTTCGAAATGTTAAGGTTTTAATTTCTTATTAACTAGGCCATAGGTCCTGTAGGTTTGGCTAGGAATCCAATGTTAGGAAACAACATTTAAAATTTGGATTTTTTATTTTTTATTTTCTGTATTTTATTTAGGTTCAACTAAGTTGGTTCTAGCTCATTCTTGGCTTGGACTTTGGCCCAAAACCTAAAATACTTTATAATTTTGAACTTTTACTTATCTTGCTTATTGAATTATTTTTTGGACTATAAATAGATGAATTTTGGGCTAAAGCCTCTAAACAAATGTATAAATTATATTGTATTCGAGCCCCAAGCCCACTCCATCTGTCTTTTATATATTTTTCCTTTTATTTATTTATAAGCCTAAGTTGTGTTAAATAAATTTGAGCCTCAGGCCCAATACACTATTTACCCTCTCATTTTTAAAATAGATTTTAATATTTTGACAAGTTTTTTAGGCTTAATAATGAAAAATGAATTTGGATTCCTATTTGTGAACGGTTTAGGCTTAAACTAAATTTGGCCATGATTTAAAAATAAATAAAATTCCATTTTTTTTTATAATTAATGACATTCAAGTGCTATGATAAACTAGAAGGTAAATTAGAACAATACTAATAATCATTTTGGACACCTTAACATGTTAAATGTGGGATGATACGAGCAAATGGACATATATTAAGATGAATTCATAAGAAGCATAATATTAAGAAAACTCACCTAAACATCAATTAATATTTATTTTTGTTTTGAACAAAATATATACTCGGATAAATTGAGTGTCTATAGTAATTATAGTAGTCATAATCGTGAGGGTTATACTTCACTATAAAGCTCTTAGGTGTAGAGATCATTATCTTTAAAATCTTGACTATAGAATAATTAATCCTTTTGGGATTTTTCACATCAAAAGTATATTCTAATTATTTGACTCTGTGTCTAATAGAATTAACTCATAAAATCTTCTATCTCTTATTAGACTAGAAGAAGTAAATAGGAAACTAGGTGGATATATTTTTTTGGGGCTATTTTTTCCAAATAATTTTCTAAAGAATCCTTTTTTATGTATTCAGGCTTAAGATAGGTAATAAACTAAGGATTTGGCTTAAAGACATATTGGGATGTAGAATTTGATAAAGAAGAGGAGGAGGCAATGGTTGGGGATGTATTTGGGCCAACTATTAAGCCTAATGGTGGAAAGTCCCTTTGAAGGGCCTTAGATTGTTTAGTGAATCTTTGATAATTATTTGAGACAACTGGGCTTAATTGAGTCTAGGACTAAAAAAGTGGTCTAGTGAGAGGAGTTTAGGGCTTAAAAGATTGAGACTGAAGTGGTTGAAATCTATTATAGGTAGGAGTCAATGCATAGGATTCTTTAGTCATTTTTCTTTTGTTAGGGTTTTCATCTTAAGTCTTTCCCTATAAGAATTCTTGTAAAGAGAAAATCAAGCAATGAATTACTTAATCCTTTTATGTGCTCTATTTCAAAATCAAAATTACTTAAAAGAGCTTGCCATCTTGCAAAAACTTATTTTGAAATAAGATTTTTCACATCTTTTTCTAAAGCACCTTTAGCAGCCCTAAAAGAAATTTTCTCAAACACAATCATCTTCACATTTTTTAATACATAAACCAATTGCTAAAAGCTCCTTTTTGATAGTAGAATAATTCTTTTAGGTATCATTTCATGAGCTAGAATAGAACCAAATTAAAGACTCTTTAAACTTTAACCTTTGCTTGAGAATACCACTATAACCTATATCAAAAGTATCAATTTCTACTATGAGAAAAGCCTTAAGATGTGGAATACTTAGATAAGAAAGATATTTAACCCTTTCCTTTATTTGCTTCACTACCCTAGTGCGAACCTCGGACTAAGAAGGAAGAGATTTTTTGTAGCCTATTAGGCAATGGCTTCTATAAAATATGTAAATCTTTAAAGAAATTAGATACATGATTGAGACACCCTAAAAACCTTTGTAATTGAGTCTTGTCTTCGATTCCATCAATAAAAGTTTTAGTGATCTCCAAAACTCTCAAAATTGGTCTTACTTTTCCTTAATAAATTTCATGAACTAAAAACCTTAATTTAGTTTGACAAAGTTTTAATTTTGTTGTGGAAACTATTAGGCTATTATTTTTTGTTACTTGAAAAAACTTTTGTAAGTGCGAAAAATGTTGATCAACATTTTGAGAAAATATTAATACATCATCTATATAAACTATGGCGAATTGTTCATAAGGAACTAAAATGTCATTCATCATGTTCTAAAATTTAGAGTGGGCATTCTTTAACCTAAAAGGTATTATGTTCTATTCATAATGATCAAAAGGGATATTAAATCCGATTTTATACCTATCTTCCTCCTTAATTTGAACCTACCAAAATCCTGACTTCATGTCAAATTTAGAAAATAAGTTAAAACTAAATAATCTTTTCAATAAATCTCTTTTATTGAGGATTAGATACCTAATCCAATGTAAGACTTTGTTTAATGGTGTATAATTTATTACTAGTCTTAGAGCTCCTTTTACATTTCTAAAGCTTTCATAACATAAAAAGTAAAACATGACCAAGAAGACTTAAACTCTTTTATTAACCCTTTTTATTTTAAATCATTTATTTCCTAGATGCATGTCTTAAGTAATTCCTCATTCATATGAATTGACTTGGCTTTAGTAAGAATTTGTTGTAGTTTGGGGTTATGTGTTTGAAAATTGAACTTTTTTAAAAGTAAGGCCATGATAATGTCATTTTTATGTGTAATACATATTTTTTCTAAAGGTGGGTGAACTAATTCTACCTTTTGATTATCTATTGTAGTCCATATTCTTGTATTTTTATTTGTAACTCAGATATATGGGTGTGTAACGATCGATTTGGTTCAAAAACTAGACCAAACTAAAATCGAAATAGCATTTAATTTTAAATCAAATGCTGAACCAATTTATTGACTAATTGAATTGAACCAAAATAATTTGGTCGATTCAATTTGACTATTTTGGTTCAATGAAATATAAATTCAACATATGAAAAGATAATATATTTTCACTAGAATTCCATATTTTGTTTCCATCCATTTAATATTTGTTAAATTAGACTTAAATTTACTAATAAAAACATATCCAATATCACGGAGTAGCATAAAAACCAAATAAAATATTCAAAATCACACATCCAACCCATTAAAACTGCTCTATATGCAAATGGAAAAAATTACATTCCATATCATATTAAAGTATGAATAAAAGATAAAATTACAACTTAACAATAAAATTACAGCCCAAATGGAAAAGCCCATATCTATTAATATAATTCAGTCGATTCAATTTTTATTTGATTTTGGGCATGAAAAATCGAACTGAATCGAATTAGCTTAAAACTCCAAATTGAACCAAATTGACCAAAAAATAAAGTCAAATTAAAAATTTTTTAGGTTTAATTCAATTTTTCGATTATAATCGAATATGCTTACCCCTTACTCAGATATCCTTAAAAGGAAAATCCATATTATTAATTTGACTATGGTGATGGAACCACAAGAAAAAAGGGAATATTAACTTTTTTAATTTCATTTCATTATACCAAATTTCTCTACTACTCATTCTTTCTTCATTATCAAATTTATTGAAAACCAATGTCTTTTTTTCTTTATTATAATCATCATAAATTCATTCCTTACAAATTCTCTGTCAATTTAAATGTCTTCTTCTATTACGCTAATTTATGAGAATGATTCCATTTGAGATCTTGTTGGAGACATCTATGTTGAAGAAATGCTTTGAGTTTCTTTTCCTTTAATATAGATGGGTTTTTGGAACTCTTTTACTAAAATATACTTCTCTTAGTTCTGTATTATCATC
>CANXYI010739523.1:0-15196 GCA_948208565.1 Hura crepitans
CTCACATACACTATTTTAGAATATTCTGAATCTGTCTCCTTCTTTGAATTTTATCTCTCAAATGGGAACTCCTTTTAGCTTGATTCTTTTTTCCTAGTGGTGCTTAGCATTCTAAAGAATTTTTAGCCACTAGAATCACCTCATTTGGTCACTAGAGAATAAAGCCATGTCTTATGGACTGAAGAGGTGGCATTGGCAACTATTAGCAGAAGGGAGGAAAATGAGCAAAATGGATTTTGTTATTTACAAGTGGAAATCCACTTGTCCCATGCCCTTTACCACTTGGCAAGGTTATTCAGCCACTTGGCAAGGTTATTCAGCCACTTGGCATAGTTATAGCCTTATTTTGACACTTCAAAGTTTCCTAGAAATTCCTAAACCATCCCAATTTTTCAACAAACTTCAAAAATTCATAGAAATTCACCTAGACCTCAAAAAATTACACTATTTATTTTAAAATTCCTATTTTAATCCCCTCTACCTACTTTTAAATTTTGTGGCTGAATTCCATCGATAAGGTAGTTTTCAGATTGCCCCAATTTGCATGCCAACCTTAAAAATTATGAGATTTTGCAAACTACCTATGATTCTAAAAATTCTTTCACCATTGGACTCGGTGTGATTTTTTAGCTTCAGGGTCCACTATTTTCGGGTGTTTTCAGGCATATCTCGAGTGAACATGAAAAATTTTTATTGGCTCGATGGGTAGCTTATAGCCGAAATGAATTATTGGTTTTGCTAAATTTTTAAATTTTGCCCATTTCATTTACTTAAAGCCCCTTAAAGTTTCATGACCTGTGCTACTACCTCGATCCACGTGCAAGTGACCCTATACCTCAAGTGCACTTCTTAGACCCTGTGGCATTGTCTACGAAGCCTCGAAACACGAGCATTACAAATTCCACTCTTGCCATAATAATGTATAACCTTAACATACTCTTACCATTCAAAACTTTAGCCATTCAGCCATATTAGGAATATCATGACAATATGCATATACATAAGAAATACATAACAAAATGTTATCCTTTTACCAATCTTTTTATCACTATATGTGGATGTTCATCCTCTATGTCTACAAACATTTTACTTAATATAACATGTGTGCTCATACAATTACATATATCTTACATAGCCATATTATATAATACTACACGTTGCTTCTAATATTCATTATAGACAATATAATATTACATTATAAATCATTAGAAAACACTTACCAAGTTTATTTATCATACCTCACTAATTTAGCTATCTTTTCTCTCATTATTAGCTTGGTTCATTTATGTATTAAGCTTCAACAATTGAAGTACAACATTGTAAGACTAACAATTTTCCATTATTATACCAACATCCACACATACCTATATACCTTTCTTTACACTTCGACATATAAATAAATTAATAAGATACACATTATGTAACATTTCCTTATGTCTTAGGTTATATGTATCTCTCTTCCATTTACATACACTTTTGACATATAAATAGAAAAGAACATAACACATATTTACTGTCACACTTTCTTATATCATAACTTCAATTATGTATATGCAACTTTTATTATTATATGTTTTCTTATATCAATACTATCTCATATATTATATAAAGGTAACATAACACATTTATAAGTTTAAACACCTAGCCTTACAAGTTTTTATCATGTTTATGTTATCACACATAATAAGTATTTTTCATACCAAATGTCAATATCATATCACCTTTAGGTTATTTAGACTAATCATGTATTTAATCTTAATAAAAATCCATTTTTAGGCTTAAATTCAAGCAACTTGTTAAAGCATTAACATTACCATTTCTAGCATAATATCAATCAAGGCATTATTCACACACTACTAACTCAGTCTTTCTCATTACACATATATTTTATCATTCATAGTTATCATTCCATAATTAAACTCAATTATATGCCAATTACAAGCAAACATGTATTCATCATACACACATTAATGCACTTTATTGAATACACTTGATTATTATTCTTATCGCAACACATTTTCAATACTTAACTACATTATGATTTTTAGTCCTAATTACTAATCATTAATTACCTTGTATCAATTTATTTATGCATATGAAGATCATACATTAACATCATTCATATATTAAACATATTTAAAACATGCTTTTTAACCTAATAATTTCTTAGCTTACTTTATACATTATATTTAATATCACAACATTATACATCTAAAAATCAACATCATTCCCATTAAAACATCAAGTTATTCACCCATTTTACATCATTCAGTTAATCAAACATTGCTTTGATTTTAATTAAAAGCCATAACATTAAATTTAAAATCATACATAATCATAATTTATCATCGCATAACTATTACTCACCTTTTAACTTATTTATAAGATACCTTACCTCATATCCTACAATATATTTTATGTATAACATCACTTTATTAAACATAGCTTGAATTTATGTTATTCTTAATAGAAATCATCTTTTAACAACATTTTTATTTATATCAACCATTTGATGGACACCCTAAAACTACTAAAAGTTTAGGCCTAACTTTAAACCACATTAATTTTAATTTGAAACATCATATCAAGACATACTTACTTGTATTTATTCTTATATAGCTACCATACATCATTTTACAACAAAAAGTTACTTTTACAAATACATATATTGATTAATCATAAAGTTTTTGCACATAAGATTTTATCTAAACACATTGTAAAGGATACACTTACCTTAGTAAGCTTAGTTTTTTTCGTCACAAGCTTTAATACATCAATTCCATCCCTTTTTCATTGTCTTTCTTGTCATTTTCTACATATGTACAACCAATATTCACTTGAAAATACCAAATAAAGTTCATAAACCTCCAAACATAAAATTGACTTTATAAATCATAAATTGACCTTAAAACATAACATAGAAAAATATTAAACCTTAATCAAAAACTAATTTACATAAGAGTTAGATTTTATTCACATTACCTTGAAAGCCTTTAATCTTTCAAAATTAACCCTTCAAATGTACTACTCACAAGACCTTAATTATTCTCAAAATGAACCAAAATAAGGATTATGTGTTTGATTTATTAGAGAAATAGAGGATTAAAGTGTTAAAAATGGTGGAAGGTTTAAAAAAGAGGTGTCAGCTTTTCTAGGAAAAAAAATAGAGTATGTAGAAAAGCTGTTGAAATATTGACTTTTAACACCCATTTGACCTATTATACCCCTAACTTTTCAATGGCAAAGATTAAATCTATCCATGATTGAAGGGTTCTTATATTTCCTTTTTTCTTTAATTACTTGGACAAAAAATTTGTGCCTTTTAAAAGCTTCATTTAAAGCCCCTTGAATGTGACAAAAAATCATTTACATCATGGCCTAAAAGAAATAAAAGAATTATGCAAAAAAATCAAGAAAATCCTATGTAATTAAATACTTATATCCTCATTTGAGTTTTATAAATTACTTCTTGATATTCAAAAATTCCAATTCCATTGACACTAAACTATTTGGAATTTTTGAGTATCAGGCTGTGGCAATCCCATGTAACATTATACCCTTTAGTTATGCCCAAGTACCCACTAGAAAGTGTTACCACATGAATTTGTGCCTGAACTTGAGAGACTGTAATCCATTTAATTAGCTTATGTGATAGGTTTAGCTAAGTCTAATTATCAATTTCAATATTTTAATTGGTAATATTTTTCTAAATGGTAGTTTAAGATGAAATATTGGTAGCATAATAGTTGTTCAAAAGCCTATTAAAAACTTTTACTTATAGAAAACACTTTTATACTTTATAACAATACTCAAGCAATTATCGAATGACCATAATAGTGTCATGTATGCAACACATACATCACATTATCATAACATTGAGTCCATCACTCCTTATGATAAACTCAAGAATACAACTAACCCTTTCCCAAGGATGAAGGAGTTATAAAAGAGTTCCTTTAATCGGTACTTGACAATTATATTTTTTATGATAATATAATTAGGTTAACCTTAATCACCCATATGGATATACACCTAGCAATTAGGGAATATAGACACCAACTCAATAAAACACTTACAAGCATTTATACATCCCCTTAACATATTTCAGTATTAATTTATCTCACTACTTATGTCCTTTTACATATGCACTTGATAAATAAGAAACAATTTACTATGCTACTTATTACACGTATAAATTTGATCATCCTAATCACATCAGTGATTATCAATCTATTGTCAAGCTCAAGTGTTTTAAGATTCTTGGCAAAATTGTATGAGACGAGGTGCCCATCCTTAGCATTCTCTCATAACCTGCATGTTAGATAGCAAGCTATGTTAATATTTTATCTTGAAAAAGGCTAACATAACTACCCATCTAAATTATCCTTGGTATAGTTCAAACACATATTTAGGCATATAATGGAATCATGATTTAACAATACTTACAAATCATATGGACTCCTTACCAGTAGTCCTGGAGGCACATTGTTGTTAGTACAATTTTTATCCTTTGTCATAACTTGTCAAGTATACTCATGACAAATACATATTAATTACATGCATGCAGTAGTTTTATTCATATTTAGCGTAATGTAATTCTTTAACATGTCATGCATATTTCATGTACTAATGACGTACATACATTTAATTATTGCTACTAGTCAACAACAACTTTCTTTTAGTATAACTTTATATGAATAATTATACTCTAATATTATATATGTATCTATGTCATGCTAGAATTCATGAATCTTGTAATGGTATTTCTAATAATTTATGCTTATTTAAATTCATTGCATATTTCATGATTAATAATATATATATGTCATATTATGACTGATAAATTATGTTATTGTAATTTTAAGGCCTTATGCATACTTCATGTAATACGAAGTTTAATTTTTCTTGTTTTCTAGCTAATAACATACTAATATAGTTCATGTTTATTGCTTCTTAACCTCTTAATCCCACTCCTACATCCTAACCTATTCCAATGTTAGTTTTGCAACCTTAAAAAATCCCTTAAACCTATAGCTACATCAATAACATCTTTTAGAGAAATGAATTTCAATTACCCATCACATAACCATTTCTTTTTCCTATATTTAATTCCTTACATTACTTTAACACCTAATCCATCTAGTTTCTAATCACAACATGTAGCATTTTATTAATTAATTAAACCATTATATTTGTAATGCATGAGTACTAAAATTTCATAAATAGTTCTTTCAAGGCATGAATACTATTTCCAAATTAATCAGGTCACACTGAGGTGGCATAGATAGAGTAGTAGTCATAAAACTATGATGGGTGAAATAATAATAAAAATAAAGTTCTTTTGAAGTAACCCTTGAACCAATAAAATTTTTCATTTTGATATTTCGTGAATAGTGACCCCAATTTATGTTGAGTTGTAAAATGGTCGGGATTGACCCATACTGGCCTCAAAGAACATGGCCTAAAGGTAAAAAAATTCTAAATAGTTCAGTGGTATTGAGATTAGAATTTTTTTTAAAGTTGATAAGTATTTTAATGGAATTTCAAGAAAATGTGATTGAGTACTTAACTGAGTTTTCTTCAAGTTTTGGGCTCAAGTTTCTAAATGCCTCTAAATTTAGAATTTATGTAATTTTTGGTGTGTAAAAAAGTATTTTTTGGGACCTTAAACATTAAAATTACATTTTTTTAACCTTAAAACATAAATAGGATAAATATGGATTGTCAGATCACTATAAGGTGCAATTGTGGCCATCCATGATTTTAATATAAATAATGGAAGTGTGTGCATATGTACACTTGATAAAAAATAGCTCCCACCTCCCTCAAACCTCTATGGATAATGCCATATACCTTTCTCTCTCATTCCCCCTTTGTTTCTTCCATTCTCCTTCAATTCTCTATGAAATCTCACACTTTATACATAAAAAATAATTTATATCACTCCCATAAAATAATTTTATGGTCAATATTTCAAGGAGAAGGCTTTTAAGTGGTAAAAGAATGATTTGAACATTTATGGTTTCAAACACTTAAGTTAAAGTAACCCTTAAATCTAACCCCCAACATTTTTATACTTAATTAAAGAACCTCTAACTCAAGATTCTAGTGTTATTTTTAAATCTACAGGTGTATAGAATTTTCTATGAAATTTTCTAAAGAATTACTATTATGAAAATTAGAGAACTTGGAGGAGTATAAGGGCAAAGGCAAAGAGAAATTGTAAAGTGCTATTTGGGATGCTAAACAATCACTCTGTAAGTGTATTCAATAAAATATGTAAGTGCATGTGTTTGAAAGTTTTGTAATAGGTTTATTATGTAAATGTCATTAAGGCATCAATATAACCTTAAAATAGAGACTAGGGTATATTTGAGTTTATAGCATATTAATTGACAAATAAGACTGAAAAATGGATTGAAAATGAGCTAAATGAAGAAAATAGAGTAATGATCAAGTTGTATGTAAAATAAAGACAGATGGAATTAATGAAAAATTTGTGTAATGGGTATAATTAAATTGTAGTAACCATGAGTGGATTAATATAACATGTGTTGAATATGTATATTGATAATTGCATAAAATGGTGGAAAAGTTGAACATGAAGCATGTTTATAGTTCATGATGACATATGTGATACATATTATGTGTTAACATATGAATTGGTTATGTTTAATGGTAAATTGTAATGTACCTAATGAAATTGGTATTATATGAAGAAGAATAATATGAAGCGGTTAGTCGTAATGACAATATGTGATCCCAATTAGTAAATGTGTATAATGAATTTGTATTATGAGATGAGTAATATGAAAAGATCATGAATATTGAATGAGCAAAGGCACCAATTATATTGATATGACATTATCTAGGTGAATTCATTCTTGGAAATCAAACGTGAGAAAATATGCATAAAATATTTAATGAAATATAATGAAAGCAAAAATTAGAATAGCCTATTTATGTTAGATAACTTGCTGAATAGGTTGACTGATCAACTAAAGGAGGTAGCAACTATTATGACACATTGGTGTCATTATATATGTTGATATTTAATGATACTTGATTATAAAAGTCGATATAACTACTAGGAGGTCCAATAGAACCACTGCACATATTCTAAAAGGGGTGCAACCCATAAGAGGTTCAATAAGACCATTACACAATACATATTTATGATGTTGATATAATATAGTTGTAGCAGCCTAGAGTTCCAATAGAACCACCCTATATAATATAAAATGGGTATGAATGTAGGGAGGTATAGCAGGTCTATTACACAATTACATTGATGTGATATATTGGTGTAGTAGCTATGAGATCCAAAATGTGGGCCATTGCACATCATGATCCTAAAGTCTAGTATTAGAATTGGTGTTATTAGATACAAGCTAGCAAATGACTAATGGTAAAAATGTGAAACATGGAATAAATTAATGCATTAACAATTATGGTTTAAATGAGTTGAGTGAACTAGATAACAATTTTGGCATTAAAAAATTTGCTGAATTACTTAATGATGGCTAGAAAAAATGGACAACTAATTGCAACATAAGTGTTAAACTATGACAAATAGTGATGTATAATGGATAACAATAAATTGTAGCAATATAACAAAATAAAATTGTTAAATGTGTAACATAATATGTAAAGTAAAATGTGCGAATTTTATATGACATATTTCATTGTTCAAAAACTATGCTTGGCATGAGTATATGTGTGTGAGAGCATATTTTACTGAATAAACCACTAAGCTTTTCGCATAGCGCATCATGTTTTCGATGTATAAGTTATAGATAGATATCTTTAGCCCAGCCTCAGAGTAGTGGTGCAGCGCAGATAGCTTCTAATTTTGGTACATATTTATATCTTTTACTATGATACACATAAGAGTAGTTAGCACTCATCTTCAAATAAAGGTTATGGGTCTTAGTCACATGTATGTATAATTTATGTAATTACACATGTCAAGTAATTTAATTAGATAGACATTAGTAATATATAATAGATACATGATGTGAACTTGAAATATGATGATATTGAAACTTATACGAAATGTAACACCCCCTGCCCGATTCCCGAAGGAATCTGATAGGAGATGCTACATCCTGTAGGTCACCCATCATGTTCCCACCCTAACTACCATTCGTTTAACAGGTATAGCCTTTTCTATCCTGGTGCTAAATTATAATTATTTCTATGTTATGATCCTATTTTATTTTTATAATATATGTAATTAACTAATAAAACAACTTTACAGAATAGAAATGCACTTTACAAAAATTTGGGCAGCATAACGGCTACTCGGGTGAAAAACAAAAATTTTTAAACCTATTAAAAACTTCTACATTCATCATGCACAACATCACCAACTCATAGACCCATTATAACACCCTCTCCCCATTCCTAAAGGAAATAGACAAAAGGTGCCACATGCTATTGGTCACCCATCTTTAGACTTCCCTAGGGACCATTCATTTAACACTTATGTCAATTTGACAATCTTTGACCTATCTTGACTATTTAGTATTGATTACTATGTAACCTTTTATTATTGCCTCATTTAGTATGATAAAACTCCATTTTTTGTTTATTATCCACTTTACAAAAAATTAGGTAGCATAACGGCTACTCGGGTGAAAAACCAAAAATTTTCCTACAAAGAAAGCACTTCTATAACCTTCCTCAACCAAAACTCAACTCTTGGACCTTTCTGGTCCCTTTAATACATCATTGGCATCAATATCACATAGAAATCACAAGTTTTCAAACCTATAGACAATTAACAACTAGATAGGCATATATGAATATATCCATAAAAGTTAGGTTTCTGCAACCATTTAGTTCAACTATCTAAGTTTTATAATGTACATCCACTAACTAATTATATCCCTAATATACATGAATGACTCACTAAGAAAACCATAAAAGTACAAAAATATACCAAGAAGAACTTAAGGTTAGCTACACTGGCACCGCTGAAGCTGGATTGCTGCCCTGTCTATATCTTGGGCATTAGAACACAACACACTGAGTATACACTCAGTGCTGGAATAGACACAATAAAGGTATGTCCTATATGCAAAGACATGTCAATCATAATCATGCAAGATATCAAATTAGATGCCATTCTATATATTATGTCTCTCAGTACCTTATTATGCAAGTAACCAATCATAGATTGTTTATCTTATTCAATTAATTTAAACTATGGAACATTTAAATTACAAATTCTAAGTTCACATACTATTATTATGGTTAAGCTTAATATAGTTTAGGCCTAGAATAGGCGGACAACACTTTAAAACACTGGATAACAGGATCTATCCTATGTAGTGGCCCACAATTTAGATCTTGATAGCTGCACCTACCTAGCACAATAGCAGGGATCAGTATGTACACCTCCCAATACTAGACTGGTGAATAGTAGGGATCAGCCTATAGACCTCTTAATATTTGCAAGTGGGATAGTAGGGATCAGCTCTATGGGACCTCCTAATACCCTAAGTCACATCTCTAAAGCCATATAAGTGGATAGTAGGGATCAGCCCCGTGGGACCTCCCAATATCCACAAATAGTCAATGGGTAGTAGGGATCAGCCTAGGTTGACCTCCTAATACTCGAGAGTGTAGGGTTCATCCTCAAAACCTTGGTGGTTGCACCCGTCATTACATCAAACAACAGTAGCCCCATAAGTACCAACCTGCCTAACAACTGCTAATTCTTTAATTAACTGATCAACCCATCCAGTGGGTGTCAAACTGATAGGCCAGTTTACTGTTCCTTAATTATGTCATCTATAATTACATTTCACTATATTTCATGTCAAACATAACATTGAATTCCATTTTACATGACATTACACACAAGTTTACATTTTTGGTTTCTTGTAGCAAAATTACTATTCATTTGGTCATTTTATAGGTAAGTTAGTATTCATTTGGTCATTTTCAAAATTAGGCAACCTATATCTCTGAGCATATCACCATAACTTATATATTTCTTTAATCAATACATCTCATACTCATTACTATCCCATTCCTTCTCATATTGCCAACATAAGTGTACATATAAACACCATCTCATGTACCATTCCTTAATTTGCCATTACATCTCAATTTAGGTCACCATTTTTACCTACTAACATTTTACACTTCTCATTATTATTATTCACATTCCTAGCACCATTTATACACCTTATTTGTATGTCAATGCTATGCCTAACATGTCATATACATACCATGCCAACATACTCACACATTTTGGCCATACATCACCTACATATATTCACTTAGTTTTATTCATCCAATTCATGCATACAAGCTTATTTTTACCTCATTAGCATAATCACCTTTCTAATTCACATCAATATCATGCCTAACACTATAAAGTTACATTTTCATATGCATGTACACATGCAAATTCGTGCCAAAACACATGACATATATAAACTAAGTCAATGCCACATACCTAGGGTGTGAAAATACCTTTTTCTCTACCACTTTGATGCCTAGATTGGTGCTCTCCTTCAAGGTTCTCTTTTTGCCCTAAACATACATAATTTCTCACTTTGAAAATTACTCAAAATTTTTATATAACTCTAATTAAAAATCTAAAACCATGGAATCTCTTAGAACGCCTCAACCTACCTAAAACAAAAATAAAAAATAAAATAAAAACACTTACACTAAAATTTGTCATTATTCAACTCAAGTGAATATCTCACTTTTTGGGCTAGATATGGAAGAAAATCCACTTGATTTAGGTTTTATGGATCATGGTAGGTTGATAGCATATAATTTTTATATTTTTTTGTAATGGGAGGAGAGAGAAGAAGAAGAAAAAGAGAGGAGAGAGAAGTCACAAATAGCATTGGCCAAGAGAGGACTTTAGGGTAGAGGATGATGGGTTCACACATGTGACCCCCTCACATGTGTGGGCACTTATATAAGGGTAAGTGGATGGCACAGGTCGTGACACGTGGTGATCTAATGGTCCTTTTTCTCTCGATTTTCTTTTAAACTTTAGAAATTTATAGAACTTTTTTTGGACATCCAAAAATACTCATTTCAATTTTAAAAATCCTCAATTAATTTCATTAAGGTCTATGTAAAATTTTAATTCAAAATTCCACTATTGACTTTTAGGCACTATTCACTCACTAGAATAAAATATTAAAAAAATACCAAACAATCTTAGAAAATTAAAATTCCTTCTCAATCATGTAGATTGAAATTTTTGAGGTTCAGGGTATGGTACTTTTGGGTCTGTCTGGGCACATCTTAGGGTTGTCCAGACATAACCTCATTTTATCTCCCCATTCACTAGTTCTCAACCAAAAATGATTTATTAGTTCTGATAAAATTTTAAATTATTTCATTTTGTCCATTTTCTAGCCCATCAAAGTTTTATGACAAATATGCCCCTTTCTGGCCTTTATAAAGGTGCCCTGACCTACATGGAAAATGATTCATGCCAATGAGGTACTATTCATAAAACTTAGACTTAAAAGCATTACACCTATCTGGTCCTTCATTCAAAGAGTCAATACTTACACTCAATCACATCACATAAGGTCTCAGACCCACCATCATTTAGATATGGAATATTATATTCATCCATGAATGATTTAGGTACAAGTAGCCATTCAATAGATCAATTTAACATTTAAAGGTTATAGTATACCAAAATGTTTTTAATAACATCCACACCAAGGACTTAACCCCTACTATGCATGAAAGCCTAGCACTACACAACCACAAAAAGATAGAAATGTACCCCAGAAAGATGATCAGCTACATTATACACATTGGAGCACTAACATGCTAAGTATAAACTCAATGGTGAATTTAATGTAATATACATATGCCACACACACAATTATGCAACATTCACACACCAGACCAATCATATGAGTATAAAGATTTAGTTTTATGCAATTTTATTATGTGTTAGGTAGTTTTATTACATCATGAGTAGCCTATCTTGTATTTAATTAAATTGGCCAAGTTACATCTAGTTCTTTTTAATCATGCTAGAAATATCATAATTTCATTCTAGTTATTACCATTGTATTTATTTCTATTATTATATTTTAGGCCCATATTGGAAAGACTACACTAAAGACACTATATAGTAGGATCTAGACTATGCAATGATCCATATTTTGGACCTTGGTAGCTGTACCTACCCAAATCCATTTGATAGCATGGTGGATTTGCCAACATTAGAAGGGATAGTAGGGATCAACCCTATGGGACCTCCCAAATCCCAAACAACATCTCAAGCGCATAGTAGGGATTAGCCCATATAAACCTTCTAATACCCTAGTGTGTAGGGTTCACTAATAAAACCTCGGTGGCTACACTCACTATCTCAATCATATAGGTAATGGCCTAAGAGGACTAAAACCCTTAACAACTGCTAATTCCTTAGTTGACCTATTAACCCATCCAATAGGTATCTAACTATTATGTGCTAATTTCTATTATTGATTTATTAATATAGTTATAGGTCATTTACGAACAAGATAATACCACTAAAACTTCTATGCACACTTGTATTTAAACACATTTCTCAGTTATGAGTCACTTTACAAGCAAAACACAATACATTTGGTCATTTTCATCACTTCTATTCTTATGTCATCATTATTAACCATTCATTCCAATAACATAAATATTTTTGCATAACCATCACCATAATTTCCATATTTCCGTGTCACTATCCATGCCATTACATATCATTCTATTTACTTGTATTCTTTTATCTAATTCATTCATGTATATTCATCCATATCATGCCCCATTCTTATACCATAATTATTCAATTTCACACACATTATGCACTTAGGACACATTACCACATTTGAGTCTATACAATACATATTTCTCATCCTTTATTACATTTACCAATTTTTCCATTATAAACATAGTTTATGTTCACCTTTTTGTCCAATTACCATGTCATTACTTATCACACACATAAGCATACTTTGCATTACCATCACATACCATTCGGCCACACCATGAACACACACATGCACATAGTTTCCTTCCATAATAATCATGAACATAAACTTCTCATTTTCATGTTAACATAAGCATATAGTCATTTTCACATCAAACATGCACAATTGTAGACAACTCACACTTCCATGCACATATTCATGCACACATATCAAGACAAACATAGATTACATTAAATTCACATACTAGGGTGTGAAAACACCCTTTCTTACCACCTTACTCCTTTGAATGGCCTTCCTTACCTATCTTTTTTCCTTAACATAAAACATACATAACTAGGGATTAGAAAAATTCCTAAAAAGGCTACACAACTCTGAATCAAAATGTAATTACATGGTTATTCTTAGAACACTTAAAGCTACCTAAAACAAAAATAAAAAGTGGGATTAAAAGCCTTACACTCAAAATTGTCACTACTCACCCCTTTTTCAAATCTCACTTTTTAGCCACTATTTCTCAATTTTGTCACTTAGAATATCTTTTACAGGCTATTAAGGTGAAGACTTATATAAATTTTATGGTGTTTAGGTGTGTAAGGAGAGAGAAAGGGAGAAAAATAGAGGGGAAAAGGCATGGCAGTGGCATTAGCCATTTAAGGGAGGTAGGGGAAAATAATGATCATTGGCATATGAGGAACTCCCAAACGTGTTGACCCTTTTATATTAAGTGGTTAGATGGCTCGAATCTCGCCACGTGGTAATCCAATAGTCCATTTTAATATGATTTTCTTTTAAAATTTAGAAATTCAAAATAATTTCTTTGGACCTCTAAAAATCATGATTTTAGTCCTAAAAATTCTTAATGGTGCCCGTTAAGGGCCATGTAAAATCTCAAGTCAAAACTCCCTTAGGAGCATGAGTTACTATTCACTCATGTAATAAAATTCCAAATAAATACCAAACCTCAAAAAATTAAAATTCCTTCACCAATAGACTCATTAGAATTTTTAAGGTTTAGGTTATGGTATTTTTAGGTCCATATGGGCATATCTCAAATTTATGCCAGCATAAACTCAACTAAGGTCACTATTCACTAGTTCTTGGTCTAAGAATATTTATTGGTTCTATTAAGAGTTTTAATTATTTCATTTTAATCATTTTTGGCCTGTTAAAGTTTTATGACTAGTACTCCCTTTTTGGCTATCATAGAGTGCCTCGACTTCTCGAGAGATACTATTTATGCCTCGAAGGTACTATTCATGAAACTGAGTTTTACAGGCATTACAATCCTTTCCATCTTAAAGAATTTTGTCCTTGAAGTTACTTGACATGAATAACTATGATTCTGATCTTTTCTTCTACCTCTTTGACCAAATTAGGTTAGTATATGACTTCTGTCTATTCATAACAACTTTTCACCTGTCTCTTGTGATTCTGATCTTTTCTTCTACCTCTTTGACCAAATTAGGTCCCACAAGTTTACTTTCACTTGTTTCACTCTAATAGAGAGGAGTTATGTACCTTCTATCATATAGTGCCACATATGGAGTGATGCCTAAGTTAGTCTAGTAGCTATTATTATAAGAAATTCTATGAAGTATAGATATTAATCTTAGCTTCCTTTGAATTTAATGGCACAGCTACATAACATATCCTCTAACACCTATATCTCCTATTTTGACTATCCATCTATCTGTGTAAGAAAGGCAGTGTTGAACGTTAGACGGGTACCCAAAACTTTTTGTAACTTTTTCTAAAATCTGGAAGTGAAACACAGATCTTGAAAAGAGATAATGGCAATTGGCACTCCATATAATCTCATGATATCATTTATATATAATTGTGCCAATTTATCCAAGGAATAATCCATTCTAACTGGGGTGAAGTGAGATATTTTAATCAGCCTATCCATAATCACCTAGACTATATCACACTTACTTCTCATCATTAGAAAACCTTTTACAAAATCCATGGTAACTTTTTCCCATTTCCACTCTGGAATCATTTTCGAGTGTAACAATCTCAAAGGAACTTAATGCTTAGCTTTCACTTATTGACATGTCAAACATCAAGCTATATACACAACTACATGTCATTTCATTCATGGCCATAAATAATGAGACCTAAAAATAAAGTATATCTTTATACTTCTTCGGTACATAGCATAGGGAGCTTTATGCGCTTCCCTCAAAATTTGTGTTCTCATTTCACTTGCCTTAAGTACACAT
>CANXYI010739571.1:0-10392 GCA_948208565.1 Hura crepitans
TAAGAAAATTGGTGTCTACAGATGTCCTGACAAGGAAATGACTAGTTGTTCAAGTTTGGAATCAAAGACCCCTAAGTAACGAAGAAAAGGGAAATTACAGAGAGCCCTTTTGAGGTATTCTCAGATAGGTTTCCAAGAAAAGGCGAAAAAGCATAAATTCTACTCGAACTATGCAAGAACTGAAATCAAACAGAGTTTCATTCACAGTCCTCTAAAATGGGTATTTGATAGTTCCTTTACGAGCATCAAATGCTTGATTAAATTCGTCAAAGAAAAATCAAATTCACCAATCGGGTACTTCCACAAATAGCAAAGCAAGCATCAAATTCCAACTTTTATTATAGGATGAAAGACAATGTACAAGACCTTTTATGACTATGAACCTAGAGAAACGTATAACGGGGAGAGAGAGAGAGAGAGAGAGGCCTTTGGCTTACCAGCTGAAGCTAACAGGAGACATATATGATTTTTAAAAGACACACTAACTACTGCTAAACTGCTCTTGCTGTTGCTGTTAAATTATTGCAGAACTCAACCACTTTACTCCTTGTAATTTCTTAATTTGTTTCTTTTTCTTCTTAGACAATTGTTGCAACGAACACCTTTTTTTTTTTTAATAAAAATTATTTCTTAAATATATTTCTCACAGAATATTGGATTGGTTCTTCTCTTCAAGCCCAAGCTTGCTGACTGCCTTGCTTCCTTCTTTCCTTGACATATACTTAATTTTTTTTAAATAATTTATATATATATATTTAATTATCTATTTTTTCTCATTTACTGACACAATTGCCAACTGTTCTAACATCTCTTGGCTGTTACACACTCATTTTTCTCAGTGCCAACTAACGCAACCTCCTTTCCTTCCGTTTCTTCTTTGAGAAAATAATTTATTTATCTAAACTCCATGGCTACATTAATTTTAATACTTTCTATTATTTTTATATTTTTTCACTTTTTAACTTTTAAATTAAAAATTAAAATAATAAAAAGCATCTAAGCACCGTATTAATTACAAACCCATTAATGTCCATAAGCACCACTTCCTCTTCGACTCAATCCACGTGCCCCACTGAATCCCTCCTTCGAAAATCATCAATTTTGTGGGCCATATATGCCCCCGTGTACCAAAAAATATGATTTTTCACCATTTTTCTTCGTATTTACAGAAAATCTTAATTTTTTCACGAAATTTGTAAAATGCTTTCCATCAAATTTTAAGTAAATATTTTTTATTTTCAAATTTATAATTAGATGCGATATTTATTAATATATATCAAAAAGTCAGTAAATTATTATTTGCATATATCTAAATCATATCCACGTAATTTCATATCAATTATTTGAAATATCTAAAGTACATTGAAATATAAAATTTGAAATCCCAAATCACTGTAGAGAAAAATAAAATCCATGTAAACGGTATTCATATATAACTTAGTATTATGGATTTTTGAAAACGACATGTGCTTGTCATCTTTTATAAGTTTTACTATTGTTATAATTATCTATGATAAAATTTATCTCAGTGATATCAACAAACTTAAAGTTTTAAATTTTATTCTTTTAAAATATTAGGAGATGTATTTAATTAAAATTTTAATAATTTTTTTTAAATGACTTTTAATTATTAATTTTTAAATATTTTGATAGACTTTTAAAATATGAATAACATTAATTACTTTTCTAAATAAGTACGAAACAGTTCAAATAATTTTTATTAAATGATTTTTGCAGATTTTAAATTACTTTTATAATTTTTTTATTTTTATTACTTAAATTTATAAATATTTATATATTTATTTTTATTACTCAAATTAATATTTTATTGTTGATTTTAAATTAATTTAATTAGATATTAAGTTCAAGATCTTACAAAATAAAAAATATATATATGAATATAATTTGAATCTAACTTAATTATATTTCTTTTTATTAATTAAGAATAACATCAAAATAATATATAAATTTTGAATTAATTTTTAATTAAAATCATATAATTTCAAATTCAACAATTTGATATCTAAAATTTATATGGCATTTCAATTAAAATTCTCTATCTATTTTTCTATTAAAATTGAAGAAAATTTTATTTTTTATTAAAAATTATTTTTTTCAAAATTTTTATAGTAATTAGTGTGATTAAATATCAATAATAAATTTTTATGATTTTTATTAAATAAATTGAATAATTTTCTTTCTATTTATTTATATATAGCTAATATTTAATTATATAATAAAATAAATATTTAATTTTATGAAAATATATTAGAAAAAATATACAACATTTATTTTCTAATTTTTGTTTAATAATTAATGTAATTAGAGATTAATGATAATTTTTTATTCTTTTAATTAATTAAAAGTTGAGTAATTTTCTTTAAATTTTCTTATATAGCTATTTTTAATTATTTAACAAAAGAAATAGTTAATTTTATAAGAAGATAATTAATAAATAAAAATACAATATTTATTTTTTAATTTAATTGAGTGATTTTCTTTAAATTAATTTATTAAAATTTTAATTATGCGTGTCAAATAAATAATATGTTATTTTTATATTCTGATGAGTTCAGTTTTTTTTAAATGAGATAAAAAAAATTTAAGTTTTGTGTATTTTTTATATTTTTTTATTTGAATGAATTTAATTTGTTACCCAACAATATTAATTCAAAAGGCAATAACAAAATCAATTTAAGAAATGATTACAAAAAAAAATTTTAAACTTTTGAAAATCAGTTTTTTTTTCTTTTTATGAAAAATCAATAACTGAAAATTTATG
Source organism: Hura crepitans (assembly GCA_948208565.1). Classification (NCBI taxonomy): domain Eukaryota; kingdom Viridiplantae; phylum Streptophyta; class Magnoliopsida; order Malpighiales; family Euphorbiaceae; genus Hura; species Hura crepitans. The sequence goes on from CANXYI010739571.1 coordinate 2,783, forward strand.
GGTTGAGTTGAAAATAAATGTAAAGTTTAATATAATTAAAAAATTTTTAAAAATTCGTAAAAGTTATTATATTTAAAAAGTAAAGTCATAATTAAATACATGTAAACTTTTTAAACTGTTAAAAAATTATAATTAAATACCTTAAAACTTTTACAAACTTTTAAAAATATTAAAAAATTTTAATCTAATACCTCTAACCTTTTAAAACATTTAAAAATTTTAATTAAATAAATTTAAATTATTTCTAAAAATAAAAATTTTTAAAAATTATAATTAAATACACACTATAAGCCTTTTTCTCTTCTTTCCGTTTTTCCGTATCTTAATCACAGCACTATCTATAGGAATCTATCTTCACTTATCTATCATTACAAGGTAAACTACCGTACAATAATTACAGAAAAGCTAAATTGTGAAAGAAAGAAGGGGCAGTCGATCGCCTGATGTGGCGTTGGAGGAAGGAAAAGAAATTCTTGAGGGCATATTTGAAAAGAAATTTCCTCCAATCAGGGCGCAGTTGTAAAATCCAAAAACTTTAGAAGTAAAACGAACGTGGAAGCTTGTGGCGATTAGTAGAAACTAGAAAACGACACCCCCTTCACGGTCCTCTCAGTTCTCATTTGGTGTAAATTGGTATATTTTTCAGATTGTGAATCTCAGAGCCCGAGAATCGAATCCGTGGAAGATGGGGGAGGTTCGAGGAGGATGTTGTCCGCCGATGGATCTCTTCCGGTCGGAGGCGATGCAATTGGTACAATTGATCATCCCCATCGAATGCGCCCATCTCACTGTCTCCTATCTCGGTGACCTTGGTCTCCTTCAATTCAAAGATGTCAGTTCACTTTCCCTTTCCTTAGCTTCATTTTGATACTTAAAATCAAATCTTCACTTCACCTTTAATTTCCTCCAATGCTCAATTGTTTCTCGCTGTATACAATTTCGAACTTTTGTATTGTCTAGTGATTATCGAACAATTCGAACTGTTAACGTTCTCTGCTTTCTGAATTAATGTCAATTGAATTCCACATTAGATTTCGAATTTTTCTTGAGTTCTCAGTTCTGAGTGGAAATTGAGCTAAAAGTAGAACCTAGTTGATTAACCCATAGTAGCTAGTGTTTTTTTTTTTTTTTCTCCTTTCCTCCCGTTAATGAGGTGAGTGGAAGCTTTAGAATTTCTGATAGAGAATAATGTTTTTGTAGCTGGTGATTGGTTGAATCCTGCTTCGATGGCGGTTTTTTGAAATTCTATTTTTTGTTTTCCAGCTTAATGCGGAGAAAAGCCCGTTTCAGAGAACTTATGCTGCTCAGGTGCGTATACAATGCATATTTTTATCTTGTACTGTTGTATATGAAAAGTGCATTTTAGTCATGATAGCATTAGGTGTCATGGAACAGTAAGTTAGATAAACAAACTAATGAACGCTTATTTTGTTTGCAGCTGTCGCTGACAAAATACCTTGTTGTAGTAGTAACACACAAACAATGTCATATGAATATGGAACCATCAATTACAACCATTTTATGATTTGCCTGCAAGTTGTGAAATGGCTTCCGGGTGAGTGCATTAGTGCCTCCGTTTTCTGCAGTAGGGATCTTCTACTGTGTAAAAGCTCTCACCTCCCCTTACATCATAATCAGCTTTATTTTCATACCCTACCTTTGATAATCTGGTCAAATGGAAAAGAATGCAAACAATGACAAGAGTTCCTGTTTGCAATAGTTAAAACATTTTCCTTTATATATTAAACCTCAAATTAGAGAGTAATGATTAAGCAAACAATGTAGGTAGCTTGAAATATTGTGTTTGCTTTATTGCAAAAATGTTGTTTCTGTTGTCAATAGTTAGAAGCACTTATATTTATTTATTCAGATAAAAAGGTGCAGAGAGATGGCACGGAAGTTGCGCTTTTTCAAGGAGCAAATGGAGAAGGCGAGTGTATAACTGTCATTAAAGTCTGTGACACAAACTGACGTCGATTTGGATGGCCTAGAAGTATGTCATGAAGTTGATAGTGTGGCTGGAAATACTTGTGGTGTTTTATTCTAACTTCTTTTTTTGTTTTTTTTCCTTTTCTTGGTTGTGCTAGTTGAAACTTGGAGAACTTGAGGCAGAGCTGGTTGAAATGAATGCCAATAATGATAAATTACAACGAACTTATAATGAGCTTATAGAATGTAAGCTTGTCCTCGAGAAGGTATGGTTAGCCTTTCTGCTATAGACATATAATTATTGTGAGTTATATTAGCATACATAATATACTATGGAGAGGCATGAACAGCTGATGTTTCTGAAGTAGACATGCCCTTGTAGTTGTATCGAAGATTTTATTTGTTACCTGGGTAGTGGAAGAAAACAGATACTGGGAAATGAAAGTGGTAAACAAATAAAAAAACATAAAAGAAAGTTGTGAATCTTCACTGATAGTAGTTTTTTTTTTTTTTAATGTATACACAAATAAAATAAATAAAATAATTTGAAATTGGCGTCATAAATTTTGCAGTTGGATCTTTAGCCACTTGTTCAAGCTTCAAAATTAAACTCCCGAGATAATTACGCTAAGAAATTTCCAAGTTGCCTGGCTGCTGATTTGGTCTTCGGATTAACCTTTTGTATTTGATATCATCATGCAGCTTTCTAATTTTGAGTATGAAATCAAAATTTATTTCTCTGTTATTAAGCACATATAACAAGCAGCCCTCATACAGCTTTTCCCTTAGTACAGATTTGGTAATTTGCATTTTGTATATTACCTTAATATTATAGTTTCTTCATCAAGCATGATGACACGTTCATATATATGTAGTCTGAATCATATTTATATGTTCTTTATTTCTTTTTTTCCTCTGTGTGTGGATTATGACTATGAACTCAGGTATCTGTAGTTTTAATAAATATGTGACACTTGGTGGTAATTTTAAACAAGTCAGCAAGATTCTCATATTTTTCTTTTAGGCTGGTGAATTTTTTGCTTCAGCTTTAAGTAGTGCAACTGCCCAGCAGAGGGAAATGGAATCACACCAAGTTGGTGAAGCATCACTAGAAACTCCCTTATTAGCAGATCAAGTATGAATAGCTGCGACTCTTTGATATGAAGCTATATCTACATTCTATCCTTACTCATAGCATTGGAGTTGATTGACTGTTTTATAGGAAATAATGACTGATCCATCAAAGCAAGTAAAGTTAGGTTTTCTCACTGGCCTTGTTCCCAAAGAAAAGTCCATTGCATTTGAAAGGATTATATTCCGTGCCACCAGAGGCAATGTGTATGTTAGACAAACTGCTATTCAGGAAGCTGTGACTGATCCGGTTTCTGGAGAGAAGGTTGATATTTTTCCACTGTTTTTGCTAATCATTATGTTGTTGCTATATTTTGTGAAATAATTTGTTACTGTACAATTGCCCAAAATATTTGTCACAAAGGTAATTTTCAGTACTTGGGCGATTGAAATTTACAGAATAATGCTGTTAAGGATTATATTAATAATACAAAATGCTGATACTGTGCTTTTGTAGTTGTCCCTAGGGGTGAGCAAAACCGAAACCAAAAACCAAACCGATAGCTATTTCGGTCAATTCGGTTTGGTTTTTTAAAAAATTTGGTTTTCCAGTTTGGTTTTAGTTTTTGATAGTGAAAACCGAATAGACTGAACGACCGAATTATCAAAATGACGTCGTTTGGGACATTTAAAACGACATCGTTTTTATGTACAAAAAAATAAATTATATAAAAAGTTCGGTTCAGTTTGCTAGAAAGTTTGGTAGGTTTGGTTTCTCGTATCTTTCGGTCGGTTTGGTTTGGTTTGTTTTCAGACCGAACCAATCGAACCAATTGAATACTCACCCCAAATTGTCCCAATTTGTGGATTGGAACAGCAGGCAATATTATCAAGCTCATCAAATGAAGCTTGTGCCTTTAAACTAGTTAACTGGAGTTGTGTACCGTGGAACTTATTAGAGAGAGTTGCCTATCTCTAGATACTTTTTCTGCTAGAGATTTGACTTGTTTTATTGATTAATTTCTGCCTCTTTAAATAGAGGTTACAAACCTAGTAAAATAGGAATTCTTTTCCGATTAAAAAACTATTAATTCTCTCTAATTAGGAGAACACATATTGAAAATCCTGCCATAACTTAAATACTTTCTAAACAAATTAAAATCTTCTAATTAAACAAAATCTCCTAAATAAGAAAACTATTAAAAATATAGTTATTAATTACGGCTAGTCTTCTTTCCATATTTGACTCAATTACAGCCGTAACAGCTATTCAGTCTGATTTTCTACGGGCGTCTGCACATGCTCTCATGTTAGTCCAACAGTCTGGTTTATTGAACTTAGTATATATCTCTAGTCTCGATGTAAGGGCTACAAGATGCATTCGTTTACATTTGGTGTATAATTAATTGAAAAGTCAATTGCATTCTGCTATATTTGTGGTTTGCACATGAGTATTGGCATCTTGCAAAAATTTATTTTCCTCTTTAAGTGTTTACATGTACTGCATTGTCTTTGTCTGCTTCTGACTTGCAGTAACAATTTACAGATTGAGAAGAATGCATTTGTTGTCTTCTATTCTGGAGAAAAGGCGAAAGCCAAAATGCTCAAAATATGTGAAGCTTTTGCGGCAAATCGTTACACTTTCACTGAGGGTCTCGGAAAACAATACCAGATGATCACTGAAGTATAAAAATCTCGTTCTGAATTGCTTCTCAATATTGTAAAACATAAATTTCAACTGATATATTCTCATCTAAAAAGTTCTTCCATATTTGAAGGAAACACGATTCTTATGTGTGCCCAATTATCTTTTAGATTACTGTGTGATGGAGGCCATCAACTCTTTCTTATGCATGTGATATGTAAACCTGTTTGATTGGTCTGATATCTTTTGTGTGTACCTAATTTTCAGGTCTTGGGAAGACTTTCAGAGTTGAAGACTACAATTGATACTGGATTACTTCACAAGAACAATTTATTGCAGACTATTGCAGATCAGTATCTTCAGTGGAACACTTTGGTCTGTTCAAAATCTACATGCAAGCAAACCCTTGGAAAAACTAGCGTCTGCATTTGCTTTGTCTGATGTTTGCATGTTACATCAATATTATGTGCTTTATGCTTATTGGTTTGAAGTGCTTGGTCAATGCTGTTTGCCCCTTCTATTGCTTTGTGTATGTACTGTGTTCTTGTGCTTTATAATGAGCAAGTTGGCGCTATTTTATTCTCTCATTGCAAAATATGAATTTCCCTCTTCATAGCTCTGCCTCTGATTTCAGCTTTTTTGGAGCTAACTGATGGCTGATGATAGGAAATACTGTAAATAGGAGGCCAGGTGCCGTAGCTTCGAGAGACTAAAACCAATACAACTGCATTTTTTAACCCAAAATAAGCATAACTTGTTTGAGTTAGCAATCTGTACCTTGCTAAAATTAACGAATCTTTTTTATTATTTTTTTTATCTGGTGTGTTTATTGGATTAATATATTTACTGGTCGAATTGTGCTGCTTTAAATGTTTATTGCAATTAAAACCATCTTGAAATGACTCTGAAACTAGATTAGCATTTTAGAACTAAAGGTGAAAGAAATAGGGAAATAAGATGAGGATACAATTGAAGATAAAGCCTAGCGGATCTCCCACCCTGTTACGAAAAGGGGAAATTGAAATCTTAGCTTCACGGAGAATTTCATCCATCCAACATCCATTATTCATTCTCATATATTCCCATGCTAAGGAGGCTGTGCATCATGTTCAATCATTAATGATTGTCTCTTTAACCCTGTGAAGGTGAGGAAGGAGAAATCTATTTACCACACTCTGAACATGCTTAGTCTTGATGTGACAAAAAAGTGTCTTGTTGCTGAGAGCTGGAGTCCAGTTTTTGCCTCAAAGCAGGTACGCATTCTATTTTTTAATCTAAAATGAGTTCATGGTTTTTCAACTAGTATTCTCCAGCAAAATATTGCTTGGATTGCAAACAAACAAATTTGAATTTGGTCTGTGCAGATTCAGGAAGCCTTGCAGTGAGCTGCATTTGATTCCAACTCACAGGTTGGGGCCATTTTCCAGGTTTTGAATACAAAGGAGCTACCACCTACATATTTCCGCACAAATAAGTTTACTTTGGCCTTTCAAGAGATTGTTGATGCATACAGGTGAGTTTACTCCTATTAGTTGCATGTTATTGACTTTTTGGTGAATATGTGGATTACAAATCTAGGTAAAAGAACTATTTCGTGTTTACTCATGTCATGACAATTTGTGCTTATTATGGTTCCAAATTATGAATTGGAACTTTAGGTAATTAATCAAGCTTGTCAAAGGGAGCTTTTACATTTGAGCTTGGTAAAGCGAGCTTGTACACTTGAGCTAGGTAAGGGAGCTTGTACACCTGGTAAAGGGAGCAAGAACATTAGGACTCGTTAGAGGTCGTTAGGGAGGAATCCAATTGTTAACATTTTCTGCTTATATTGAAGTTGCGTTTTTCTTACTCTTTAAAAAGAGATTACAAGATGCCAAAATAGGAAATTATCTTGTAAAATAGAAAAACTAAAATTAATCTTCAAACTTAAGGGCACCTACCATAACTAAAATATAAGCTAAATAAAATAAAATTTCTTGACTAAATAAAATATCCTAATTATGAAAATTACTAAATCACAATTATTAATTAAGTTCGTTCCATCTTTAACCAATTGCATCTGTAACATTATTTCCTTCCTCAAGAAAGAGCTTGTCCTCAAGCTAGTGACTTTCTCTGTGATACTCCTTCAAGCAACGGTTACAATTGTTTGAATAAGTGGTAACAATGTTGGCTTTTGAAATAATCACATGCTCCTCCAAAAATTGGTCCAGCTTGCTGCCTAGCTCCATTAGTTCTTGTATCAAGTGAACTTGAGTTAAAAGTATGTTCCCCTTGAAAGGTGATCGACGTCCCTCCCAACTCTAAGCTCATAGTGTAGGAAAGGAAATTCCATGAACCAAACGAGATCAAGGTGAAATTTCAGTTTCTTGTATTGGACTCAGAGTTTGTGGCCATTTGACACCATGTTTTGTGGCTGCTTGCCCCCAAAGGTTGGAGAGGCAAGCTTTGGATATTGGGCCAGCACTCTGCTATCTAGTTGCAGTTCCAGCTGCATCTCAATTGTGTTACTTTGATCGTCATAGGTGCTGTTTCGAATTGAGCCGCCGTCGGTCTTTATTATGGCTTCTATTAATTCCATTAAGGAGCTCTTCCTGTTGTCATGATATTTGTTGAAGTTAAGCCTCCTAGTTGGATTCCACTGCTGTAACTGTACAAGCAACATTGCGTCTGTTGTGGCATAAACTTTGTGTAATCAGTCCTTAATTCTGCCTTTAAGTTGTTATTGCCCATGATTTGGCATTGGTACCAATTCATCTGTTATTTTGGGGGAGTGGTAACATAAGCATTAATTGTTTATAGTGTTTGCTTTGCAATCTGAGAAGATCATAAGATTTGGTGATGTTGGATTCCATACATAAGAAGTTGATTAGGCATGCCATTCTGTAAGTCTAAAATCCAGTAACTTGATTCTTTGTCTCAAAAAATTGTATAGCATGCTGCTCAGAGGAGCATGCATTTGCAC
>CANXYI010739657.1:0-10001 GCA_948208565.1 Hura crepitans
TCCATAATTTGGGTCACACCACAAGCTTTTTGGATCGAGTCAAAGTCTTAATACATAAGAAAGTCTTAAACCCAAAATCAAGGTGTCTACACCACTTGTTGATCTAAAAAACTCCATCTCCTTGGCAAGAGCCTTAAAACATATTGAGCCATCTTCAAAGGTGTAAGTCTAGACTCAATTGATCAAACAATACACCATCATTTCCTAAGCCTTAACCAAATGTGGATAAGTTGAATTCAAAATTCCAACTAAAAAATATAAAAAAATCAATCAAAAGAATAAAGAAGCTCGCTAGATTAAGAACCAGTAAAGGGCAATCCAGGCAAAAATTAGAGATCAAAAGAAAATATTTAGCTAGAAAATCTTCAGACTAGCTACAAAACAAGAGTACCGTGCCATGTAATCACATACATATGCATGCTCATCCTTCATAATCATTCACTCTTTAGTCACACATGCCTAAATGCCCTCCATGGCAAATTAACATTTCACCCAAGCCTTAGCCTCACCATCGTTCACCTCTTAATCAACCTCCCCTAACCTTTCCATCACTATAACTATTCTCAACTTAGCCTACAACTTTACAACCTCATTCTCTTCTTAAACCTCGACCTTTTACTATGATGAGTCCAAGAGGGGAATGATCCTAGTAACATAACATTTACTGACTCATGCATTTAGAAACATTATCATATATACATAAGAAGTAAATAGGTTCACTCACACTCACTCTCACTTGCTTACATTCATATATCCATTCTATGAGAAGTACCCATTCTGCCTGATCATACATTCATTCTAGGAGAAGTACCCATTATGCCTAATCATACATTCACATTTATACATCCATTCTAGGGGAAAGAATACTCATTCAACCTATTCATACATTTTTCCTTTATTCATCATCCCTTAATCACAGGATTCATTCATCATAAGAAAAGATACACTATCATTCAACAAATATCTACCTTCACTATTCATTTATCATGAGTAAAAATACATTAATCAAATATCTGTATTCATCACTCATCAATCATAAAAGTTGATTCATTCAAAAGTCATAGTCAGGTATTACATGGATCAATCATTCATTCAAATTCCTCATTCATTTAGAAAAAAGCAAAAATACATACATCACTATGCATACCTCACCACATTTAGAAAAGATTAAGAATAAACATGTATCACTACATTTATTAGAAATGCATTATTCCTTCATAAATATTATGAATCAATTTACATATCATGCATATCATCAAATTCATTCACCTGCACTTATCCAATTAAGCATATAGTCAATAGGTACATAGTGACCCATTCTTATTGAATTGCTTTATCATTAGAGTGCATTTAATCATCACCTTTATGACTTCAACTCATTCATATAGAATACATTCATCCATGGGATAGAGCACATTCATTCATCACCTGTATAACATCACACTCATCCATATGATAGAGTACATTCATTCATCATCTTCATGGTTTCATGCTTATTCATCTAAGATAGGATAGAATACATTCATTCATCTAAGAGAAAAACCAATTCATGTACTATTTCATGGACAAACGTACTTAAAGAGCAAATGTATGTCAAAGTACAGTTGAAATTGTATATACATAAAATGTAGAGTTTAAAGATCTATATATATGAAAATGGAATAGAAAGGGCAGAACAATTCCTATTTCAAAATTAAAAAAAAAGAAAGAGAGAAGAATAGTGTTATCCATCCTATTCTTCATCATTATCCTCTTCCTCCGTGTCTTCACCATTAGAAGAGATCACCAGCTTCTCTATAACCTTAAAGGCCCTCACTTTCCTTCAGGCCTTATGGAAGGTAATAACCCTCCATAATAGTTCACTCCAGAAAAAGAGTGAAGGATTAATGCATGACATGTATAACATACATAATTGCATGTAATTAACCATAGCAAGAAAAATGCTCATAGCGAAGACTCAAGTTTCATTGATCATGGCTCTTTTAAAAGCCTCTACCATATAAGCAATCCTCTCTATAGAAACTCTCTTCACTTGATCAAAGATAAAACAAAAGTGGCACTTTAAATTTGAACAGTGCAAATGATCAGCAAAAGATCATACCAATGTAGTGTTTCTAGCTCGAAAGAAATCGGCCAATTCTCCTCTATATGAAGATGGGCTGAAGATAACTCCCCATCAATGCCATAATACATATAGATCAACTTGAAGATATCAGTCAGAGTGCCTATGACCTCATCAAGTAATAAGGGCATACCAGCAGATAGACCAGGAATTCTATTATGTGCAGGAGGTGGCGAGAGCTGAGAACCAAGGGAACTAGGGGCAGTTCTTAATTGTTTCTGTGATAAAGAGGGGCAGCCCCAAGAGCAGTAACAGGCTACAACACAACACACACTTAACAGATAATTCTAAAAATGAATTAAGAGTTAAGCAATTCACCTAAGAATGAGGAGGTCTAGATGTATAAGGAACTCATGAGAGCAAATGAGTAGAGGCCTAAGAAGGGTAGTTCTCTTCAGCACCCTCTATCAATATGTCTCTTGGGATCCCCATTATCATGCTCTGCATAAATTCCAGGTCATTTATATACCTCCCGAATAGCATTGAGTCAGGGGGATTTTGAGGAATATGGCATGCATTAGGCCTTACATTCCAATTCATAATTCTCTCTCTTAAGAACAAAGAGTAAGCCTCAAGAGTGGTCAGTAAGATATGGTGAGATGGTAGTTCTTTAATAAAGCATAGAAAATTCGACAATTCCTCAATAAGGAAAACCCACCAAGCAAAGTCTACCTGTAAAGGTAAGTATTAGTTATGATTGCCTGAATTACGAATGATAAATTTCTCATATGCAGGAGATACTCGCATCATTCCAAGCTTTAGAACTGAGGTAATGGCAATGATGTATCAATGAAGCTACATTCTAAAAGCTTAAAGATGGCCAAACCCACCTATCCATTACTGGATACCAATAAGACACATCTAGTTCACAAGGATGGGCTAACAAATGAAGCTCATATGCCGAGGAATACAATAAGAAGAAAAGCAAAAAAGTTAAAGTCATAGAAAGGCTACATGTGAAAAGTAAAGGATTAGAATAAGTCACTTACTAGCAAACTAGACACAAAACCCTGAACAAACTGATGGCTCTTCCTAGTGTGAATAGCAATGTCTATGCTCTAAAACACCCATCTAAGAGACGAGTAGCACTAGTTCCAGGAATCAATTTTATCAATTTGGTCTAAGACAGGGAGAAATCTCTAGCTCATCATACCATTAGCATTGGCAAAAAGTATGGTATCCAGTAGATAAAAAATGAAGTAGTGGGTGTATTGATTAACCTCCAGCTAATTAGAAGGGGCCTCAACTACCCATTTCTCATGCAAATCAATGCATTGAATGCTCTTAACATTATTTTAAGGAATAAAGCATAGTAATTCCCTCACTTTTTGTAGCCGAAGTGAAGGATGTTGGTAACAGGTATTAAATGCAATGGCACATCTAGTGTATGGCACCTTAGTGATAAAGGCCCAGTCAAAGGGCATTCTAGACATCTCCTTGAAAGTTGAGTGAAAGGTATGCATGGTGTCCATCCATCGGTCTAATAGTGCTCTCAAAGCTTAGAAATCACGATTGAAGTCTCTGCCCATAAGATGGTCTAGAAATGTCTGAAATTTGGTAGCCCTGACCTTATTCTTCACCAACACAGGTTTGGTAGAATACCATTATTAAGGTCCAGAAAGAGTACCCCCACATTTGAGATGTGTCTTCAAAAAAAGGGTCAAGGACATAAGTGTCAGCATGAACTAACATATTAAAAATAGGTCCGCACAAAGCATAAGAGGAAGAGATACAATAGGTCTGCACGGACTATAAGTACAATCACAATAAGGTCTGCACAAATAAAAATTTATAGAGGCATAGGTCCATACGGACTACATTCACAAATAAGTCTGCATTGACATATAGTAGTTACTAATAAATCTGCATAGACTTCCTAGACTATCACATACAGAACAATCCTATAACATATCCTAATTATGTAAGAATGAATAATTATAGGTCAAGTCAACACAAACATAGTATGCCCTACCAAAATAGGTGCATATGGACTTATCAAACCTGAGACAATTCACCTCATAAAAATGAAGGAAAATCCAATCAAAACCCTAATGAGGCACAAAAGGGAAAGGAAACACACTTAGGGGTAAACATTTGAACAAGCATGGTGTGTCAAATCTGCCAAAAGAAAAGTCGAATCATCAAGTAGAACTCTATGATTAGAGCAGCATTTGAGGATGGTTAATGGCTGCAAAAGGCATAAAACTGATCAAAACCAACATTGTAATGTCATCCATAAGAGGAGGAGGGGAAGAATAGGTTCCTGCGCTCATCGGGATAAGGAAAACCATTAGAGTTCACTCACTTTTGCTAGAGGACAATGAGTGGGAACCACTAGTAGCATGAGAAGCTATTAGAAAAGGCTTTCTGATGAGAGAAAAAAGAGGAGAAGAAAAACTGAAGAGATTGTAAATAAGAAAAGAAGAAGGAAAATGAGCAGTTATCACTCTATCACAATAGGTCTGCATGAACTTTATTTAAACATGGTCCACATAGGCTTATGCCAACTTTGTCCATATAGACCTATAACCACATGGCTTCTAGAAACTTTACAAGGATTGACTCAACATCTAATCCAACATCTTTAGGATTAACCCAAAGTTCAATCAACTACTTTGAGTACAACCTCATAAGCCAATCCACTACATCAGGATCAACACAGAGTTTAATCCACTACTTTTGGTTTAGCCTTATAAGCTAATCCACTACTTCAGGGTGAATGCACTAATTCAAGATCAACCTAGAGTTTAATCCACTACATTAGGTTTAGCCTTATAAGTCAATCCACTACTTTGTGTTTAGCCTCATAAGCCAATCCACTACTTCGAGTTCAGCCTTATAAACCCATCCATTACTTCGGGTTTAGCCTTATAAGTCAATCCACTACTTAAAGTTTAGCCTCATAAGCTAATCCATTACTTTGGGTTCAGCCTCATAGATAATCTACTACTTTGAGTTTAGCCTTATAAGCCAATCCACTACTTTGGGTTTAGCCCTATAAGCAAATCCACTACTTCAGGTTTAGCCTTATAAGCGACTCCAAAATCCATACCAAAGCCTAGTCAACAATGGTTTGATTAAAAGAAGTAAGCATTCACCTTCGGTGTAGCTTTATGATAGGTAAATATTCCTAACTCATGTACTTTGATATGTACTATTGTTACATAACGCACATCAAAGTGGGGGCAATTGTAGACACCTCACTCCTGACTCGTGATGATAGCTAGAGATAGGCTCTTAAGCAATGGTATAAGCTTTTAAGAAATAGGTCAAATAGGTCCATATAGACCTATTAGACAAAGTGTACACAGACTAAATATAAAAATTAGCCCCAAAATATAGCCCATAAAGTCCACAGATTGGCATACTTAAACTTAATCTACACAGACTAGTACAAATAAGTTTGCATGGACTTATCGATAGAAAAAGCCTTCCAGAAGTAGAATTCTTCCTATTTAGATTAGGATTCAAAATCTTATTAGGATTTTGACCTCTTTCTAAACAAGAAAAACATTAAACCTAAGCGTACAAATATTTCTCTTGAACTAAGGGAAATGGAGGCTAAAAAACCTATTCTCCTAGCATATACATCACATTCTAACATTTCAGAATAAAATCAAGAATAGAAATACATTCACTTGATCCACTAAAAGTACTTTCTCCTAAATTTCGATATGCTTGTGCTATTGCTTAAAGAGTATATTCATTCAGTTAATATTTGAGGTCCCTTTCATCTTTCATATTCCTTTCATAGGCCTATGATCTCCAAAGATTGATTGTAAGTGAGGCAATTCTTTGTTATTCCCACTTTAAATCATAAGGAGTAAGTCATTGTCATGAGAGGTTTCATAGTGTATTATTCATCATTATCATGGTTCATTTTGTTATGTTCATTTATATTAAACAGACTTGATTGTGAGCATGATGAGGTCTGTACGGACTTAGATTTATTAATTACGAGTATGATAAGGTTTGTACCGACCTATATTTCTTATATTAATATGATGAATTGGTCTGCACAAACTTTATATCTAGTAAGCATGACTTAGTATTTTAGATGTCCTATTATAAGCTATGTGATCTTATTTGTTTGCATGCATTAAAATTATTATATTTTCTTTAAAAATACACATTAACATGTAGAGAAATTTCATGTAGTCTACATAGACTCCCTATTATGACGGTCGTAGTCCACACAGACTTATAGGTGATAAATTGTATTATTTTTATCTATTTTGCCTTATTTATGCAAGTAATTGTTTTTGATTCACATGCTTTAAATGTGTTTATATCTTTGTCCTTTATATATTTTCTTAATGTGCTCTTGGTTTGACATTGTTTGACTTGTTATCTTTTGAGTTGTAATCTATTTTGCTCACTGGACTTGTGAGACTGGATGAGCATAACCTTTCCTTGAGAATAGTCCAAACGGACTAAAGCTAGAGCTATATAAAGTCTACACGGACCAAGCAATGCAGAGGTGGGACTATTCTAATGCATTATCTTATTTCTTTTGGTTATGTACTTATTTTGTCTTTTGATTTATGTTGTGTTGTAATAGTTAGTTAATTAACCTATTTTACATGCTAATTGCTCCACTTTCATACAAAAATGATTTTCTACCTAATTAATTGGTGTTTTCATAATAAAACCATTTTGAGTTTTTTGTAATCAAAAGTTATAATAGTAAAAATGTAATTTAATAAAGGCCAATCTCCTAGAGATGGGAGTTGGGCAATTACTGCCAATTCTTATGGAATTATAGGTAATTGTTAGGCCATACTACTACCAATCAATAACCTGATTTATGGATGTATAATTTATATAATTATACAGTTGTACCTTTTAACTTATACAATTTACTTTTCTCATGTGTAAAGGTGATATGGATGCTTAAATATAATGTTTTACTTGCTTGCTTGATATGGGATTGATAAACATTACAATATACATAGATGACATATTATAAAGGCATAAATACGATCTAAAATTTTCAACATTTCTAGTATAGAGGATCAGAGGTCCTAGTGTAGAGGTAAAGTGGCAACTCTACTAACCACTCTCATCCCTTGTAAAAAAATAATAATCACTATAAAGAGGCCTCACTAGATAAACTGCACCTAAGACACTAGACTAAGAGGGAACTAAAAAGCTGTATAGTGGCCCACATTTTGGACCCTAACCACTGCACCAGCCTTGTCTGGGAGCAGAGATCAGCTCACTTGAACCTCTCAATACCAGACAGGAGATAACAGGGATTAATCCATATACCTCCTAATGTCTTAAACAAATTAACCACCAAATACATTATGGATAGATGGGATTAGTTCATAAACCTCCCATTATCTAGAAATTCATAGTAAAAAACCTCAATGGATAGTAAGGCTAAGTCTGTAGACTTCCCAATATACAAATAGTCATCAACATCAAATACTTCTAAAGGATAGTAGGGATTAGTTTGTAGACCTCCCAATATCCCCAAAAAATCATAATTATTATCTAGCAGCTACTAATACCTAAGTTGACCAGTCAACCCATCTAGTGGGTGTCTAACTAATGGGCAATCTTTAATTATTTTATGTCTATTTATTTATTGATCATCACATTCTAATATTTAAAAGTGAAAAATAGACAGTTACAAATTTATTTTAACAGTTAAAATTTGACCTGGACAGTTATAGGTCATTTTTTATCTTACCAGATAGTTTCAGGTCTATTTTCCTAAGTCATTTTAGGTCACTTTCTTAGGTATAATTAAGTTCATTCTTAGTCATCATTTTAATTCTATTTATGTTCATGTTCATAGCCATTTACAATGCATAGGTTTTTAGGTCATTTTTTCCTAGATAGTTATAAGTTATTTTTATGTTTTGTGTACACAATTATAAGTCCAAAATATGGCTTTCTCATGTTATTTTCCTATGCCAATGCACCTATTTTTATCCATTGCCATAGGCCTAAAGTCACATCAATTTATACATATCAAACGGCCTTATGAGACCCTCACAAAATGTTCATAATTTAGGTCACATTACAAGCCATTTAAGGTCTCATTTTAAGTTTATTTTACCAAGTCATTTTAAGCCATTTTTAAGTCCCTTTTTCAACTACACTTTAACCTTATGTGTCTTACCAACACTTATCCATTTTCATATCTCATTATGCACACATATTCACCTTTCTCATGCCAAGTTCACATTATACATTCTATGCTCAAAATGTCATGCCATTCTCACACACATATAGCCATGCTTATCATGAAACATTTTCCTCATATACCTCTCAACCAATGTTTACTAATGGCCTTATTCATGCTTTTATTCCCATTAAATCACACATACATATACAATGACATCATTTAAGCATGCATATACACACGCTATGCATATATCATGCCAACCAAGCCATGACATGCCTTAAACATGTCTCAACCATGCCAAGAAATCATGCACACATGCATTTTTCCACTAAATTCACCATACATACTTACAAGGCCATCCTTAACACACTAATTCCCAATCAATGTTTAATGTTAAAACACCATACACATGCCTTGCCACTCAAGGCCACCTAAGGAAGCTCTCAGCCAAAGATAGAAACATTACCAAAATTCCCTCTTTCACCATACACATATATAATTCATAATTTCTATATTAAACAAACTAGAAACTATCCAATCTCCACTTAATTTAAGCCATTCACATACACACAGACACATAAACATCTTGGCCAAATACGGTTATCACCCCTTCTATTCATTCTTTTCCCTAATTCACCACACAAATCATGTACTAAACATGGAATAAGTTTTAATGTAAGCATAACATACCATTACACACATTCTAACCATCAAAACCACTAATTTTATACACATTTTCTACATATTTTGTGTATAAACTACAATTGGCATGTTTCAAACACATCAAATTCACATACCACTCTTAATTTCTGGCCTTCCTTACTATTTAAGAAACCTTAACTCCTTGGTTCCCCTTGAGTGTCCCTTGCACATACATAGTTATGACATTTTTTAGAAAATTCCCCAAAATTTTCCATAGCCTCTAATTTAAATTCTATGAATGTGAGAGGTCTTAGAGTGATAAAATCCTCTATGAAATATTTAAAATAAAAAGAAAGAATACTTCTTGAAATCGATTTCTCATGCAGCCTTTATATACACTTAGGAATTCTTTGATTTTTCTTGAGTTCTATAGCTGCCTATTGTTCCTAAACCATTTAATGATCAAATTACAACTTATTAATGGATTTTTTTGTGTGAATTAATACCAAAATTAGGTGTGAAGAGCCATGAAATTAGTGGAGCAAAGGGAGTGATAGCATTAATTATTCTAATATGTCACACTATAATGAGGCTGGTAGGTTCCATTTTTTTATAGTAAATCAAGATGGCTAATAGAGTTCCAAAGGAATGAGTAAAAGAAGTAGCTAGTTATGCTCCTACTATAACATAGAGAGTAGGTGATACAACCATAACTAAACATAGTGATGCTATAAAATAGTAACAACCACAAGCATAGCTATAGACATAAGAATCCCTAATGCTATTACATCATATAGTGGATCTACTCAAGCATACTGCAACTACTGTTTTAGCTTCTCCACCTACTCTAATACCTCCACCGCCATTAGCTCCTTCATAGAAAACACCTTTATAGAGGCTTAAAAAGATAAGAGCTGTAAACTTTCTAGGTATAAAGGATGATGATGCAGCTTAGGCAGAGTACTAGTTAGGGAAAACCTTTAAAATCTAGGAATAGCTAAAGTGTATTAAAGAAGAGAGCTTGAAGTGTACAACTTCTCTTCTTCAGGAAGAGGCATTTCATTTGTGGGATACCATTAAGAAAAGGAAGGAAGCAAC
>CANXYI010739790.1:0-13234 GCA_948208565.1 Hura crepitans
AAATCACATATTCATATAATAGAATAACCAGAACATATTTATAGAAATAAATAAAATGCTTTAAATTAAATAATTCCATATATAAAATCGAGCAATTGATTATTTTGAGAACTTTGGTTTTCACATACTTATTTTTAGAAAATGGATTTTTATTATTCGTGACTTTTATTAAGGAAAAATCAAAATCCATTTTATTAGTAAAATCCTAATTAATTAGATATAAAATCACCTAAAATACAATCTAGCGATGTTTGATAGAGAGAATAAGTAAGAAGATTAAATTAACTACTATATATCAAATAACTCGTATCACAACAAGATCAGAACATTAAAAGAAAAAATAAATGGTTGGACAGAAAAAAAATGATACATAAAATGAAAAATACAGATCATCGCAAAAATATCATAACAACAACAATAGTAATACACACGGAAAACAACAACAACAATAATACACAGGTCTATAGATCTGATAAGTTACTACTCCAAACTAGTAGGTGGATAAAAGAAAAATTGAGAAAAGGAGGAGAAAAAAAAAAAGAAGAATTGAATAGTTCATCGTGTATAATTGCCTTTAGGAACAAAAGATCTTGAAAAGATGGAACCACGGAGAAAATTCTTCTGAAATACTAAAAAATGGTGTTTAGAGAATATTTTTTTGCCTTTTTTTGAGTTTTTTCTCGAGAGCCCAGAGAGAGAAAAATCATACGAATTTTCCTCTTTTATACACAAATCTCAAGGTGTGAAAAATGGCTATTTTAGGGAGTGAAATAGCCATTTTGATGTGTCAAAATGACCGTTTTGAGAATCAAAACAGATGTTTTGCCCATGAGTGCCATGTACAGATTATTCCTTCTTTAGCAAAACAACATCATTTTGTTAAGGAAAAACAACCATTTCAAACAAGCATGAAATGGCCATTTTGAGGCTAAAATGAACGTTTCAGAGCAAAATGACACCGTTTTGCCTAAAGGCCAGAAATGTGTAAAAATGCATTTTTTTTAATTTTAAAGCTTTATCTTTTTTTTCAAACACTCCATATCGCAAGGGGCTTCATCCCCTACAACTACCACAGATGCCTATTTTTCTTGCATTTCATGTCGCACCATGAGATTTTTCAGGCTGGACAAAAACCTTTCGTTTTTTTAATTTAAAAAAAATTGAGATCTTTGGATTGGACATTAACATCTTCATTCCTTAAAACTTAATCCATTTCTTCATCATTAAGCAATCCAAACATGGGTGCCTTAGAAACCCAATGTCTATAACTATCTTATTCCTCAGCTTCTTCACTTCTTTGGCTATTATCTTTATCGGTTCCTTTTCACAAGATAAATTAGGTTGTAACTTTACTTCCCCTATTAACAAAACATGTAAGGATCTGATCTATACCTCTGAATTATAGACACGTGAAAGACATCGTGTATCTGCTAAAGCTCAAGAGGTAATGCCAATCGGTAGGTTACTGGTCTCACATGTTTAGTCATTTTGTATGGACTAATAAATCTCGGGCTTAACTTGTTTTTATTGCCAAACTATAGTATTTTCTTCTAACATAACACCTTGAGAAACACTTTGTCTCCTAATTCATACTAGACATCACTTCTTTTCATATCAACATATGACTTCTGTCTATCTGAAGCTGCCTTTAATTTATCCTTGATGATCTTTACCTTTTCTCCAGCATCTTTAATTAGATCGAACCCCATAAGCTTAGTTTTATTTAGCTCATTCCAGCATAAAGGAGTTTTGCACTTTTTTTTGTACAAAGCTTCATAAGCAACCATTCCTAAGTTTGCTTGATGACTTTTGTTGTAAGCAAACTCTGCTAATGAAAGGTAGTGATCTTAACTTCCCTTAAATTTGATAGCACAACTTCTCAACATATCTTTTAACACCTATCTAGCATTCTTTAACATGAACATCATACCTAACTTAACATAAAAAAAATCACTTAAGTATCAAAGGTTACCTAAATAACTCTTTCTGATTGACCATCAGTCTAAGGATGAAATGTTGTACTGAGACTCAATCGAGTGCCCAAGGCATTGTGAAGCTTCTTACAAAATCTCAAAGTAAACCTTAGGTCTCAATTTGATATAATGGAAGTAGGCACTCTATGCAATCTGACAATCTCATCAATATATAATTCAACAAGCTTCTCCAAAGAGTAGTTCATCCTAACTAGTATGAAATGTGCAGAATTGGTCAAATGGTCTACCACACCCAAACTGAATCACATATGCTTCTTCTCATAGGTAAATCGACTACAAAATCCATAGGGACCCTATCCCATTTCCACTTAGGAATTGCTATAGGACTAAGCAATCCAAAGGAAACTTAATGCTCCGTCTTCACTTACTAACATATATAGAGTTTGGTCACAAACTCAAATACATCTCTCTTCAGAGGATACATAGCATATGGAGCACTATAAGCTTCCTATAAAATCTGCTTTCTCAACTTTTCCACTTCTAGAATATATCTTATCATGGTAGTATAGACAACCATCACCCTTGATCTTACACTCAATAAGCTTCCCCTCTTAGATCGAACTCATCACACTTATCAACCTATGAACATTTTTCTGTGAATCCTTCACTTGCTGTAGCAAACTAGACTTCACTTGCAACTCAACCAAAAGAGCACTATCATCCACAAGCTTTAACTTGACATTTATGACCCCTTTATAGCTGAAGTAAACTTCTTGCTCAAAGCATCAGCTACTACATTAGCCTTCTTTAAATGATAATCAATCAGACAATCATAATCCTTGATATATTCCATCCATCATCTCTACCTTAAGTTTAGCTCTTTTTATGTAGGAAAATACTTTAAGCTCTTGTGATCGGTAAAAACATAACACTTTTCTCTGTAGAGATAGTGTGTCTAAATATTTAGAGCAAAAATAATCGTTGCAAGCTTTAAATCATGTATATGATAATTCTTCTCATGGGACTTCAGCTATCTTAAGGCATAAGTAACAACTTTGCCCTCTTGCATAAGACCACACCCCAAACCATTCAAGGATGCATCACTGTAGAAGGTGAAATCCTTCCCAGATATTAGTTGTGTAAGAATTGGAGCTTTCATCAATATGGCTTTTAACTTATCAAAACTCTTCTTACATTTGTCATCCCAAACAAACTTAACATCAAACCTCAATAAATGTGTCATGGGTGCTAAAATGATGGAAAAACCCCTGACAAAATGTCTATAATACACAGCTAAACCTTGAAAAATTTATGATCTCTATCATGTTTCTAGGTGGCTTCCATTCCATAATAGCTTCAATCTTTCTTCAATCTTTCTTCGATCTACTCTAGGCTATGTGTCCTAATCACTTAGCCAAAACTCACATTTGTTGAGTTTGACATAGAGTTTTTCTTTCTCTCAACATCTATAAGACAGTCCTTAAATGTTGTTCATGCTCTTCTTTACTCTTCAAGATGAAAACCATAATAACATGATTAAGGTAAGGTCAAAAGACTCAATTCATCAAGTCCATGAAAGCTACTAGAGCATTGGTAAGCCTAAATGGCATTACCAAAAAGTCATAATTACCAACCTTATTCTAAAAGCAGTCTTAGCTACATTCGCATCTTTAACTATCAATAGGTAATATCTTAATCTCAAATCAATCTTGGAGAAAACACCGACTCCTTTAAGTTGATCGAACAAATCATTAATAAGTGGCAACAAATACTTGTTCTTAATGGTCACCATATTCAACTGTCGATAAGCCATACATAACCTTAAAGAACTATCCTTCTTATTAACAAAAAAAATTGGTGCTCCTTATAGTGATATGCTTGGCCTTATGAAACCCTTATCAAATCTTCAACTCTTTTAACTCTGTAGGAGCCATCCTGTATGGAGCTATAAATACTAGTGCAGTGCTAGGAAAAACCTCGATAGCAAACTCAAGTTCCCAGTCTAAAGGCAAATTAGGCAACTCTTTAGGAAAAACATCCATAAACTCTGACACCATAAGTATAGAACTAGTATCCGATTTTTCTTTTCTGGTATCATACACATGTGCCAAGAAAGCTTAACAACCCTTTCTCAACATCCTTATAGCCATAACAACCGATATAACATTAGACAAAAAGTTTGTCCTCTCACCCACAATTGTAATCTCTACCCCATTATCAGCCTTTAGAGATAACCTCTTTTGCTTGCAATCCATAATCGCTTGATACTTAGACAACCAATCCATACCCAAGATCAGGTTAAACTCATCAAAAGGTAGATCAATGAGATCAGCCAAAAACTAGTGCCGTTGCACTATCAAGGGACACCCTTTGTACACATTGTTGAATATAACATTCTAACTTATACTAACCATAATCTTTATGCTAGAAAGTTCTATTGCTAACCCCTAATTTTATGCCCGTGCAGTACATAGATAAGAGTGTGTAGACCCTGGATCTATCAATGCTAAAGCACGAGAATCAAAAAGAATAAAGGTACCCGCTATCACTTTAAGGGAATCTACCTCATCTCTGGCTCGGATGGCATACTACCTAGCAGGCACTCTGTGCTTTACTTTACTCCCTAATTTGGCCCTTTGAGTACCCTCTGTCCTGACTTTTTTGTCACCTTAATCTTCTCTTTGACCTCTGGCAAAAATAAGAATAGACCTTGCTTAGCATCAAACCTCTTCAAACAATCTTTATGGAAATGATTCGATAAACCACACGTAAAATAAACTCCTAGCTTGGACTTCCAAAACTCTCATCGATATCTCTTATAACATGTCTGACACTATGGTACTTGGCTATTCTTGTCTGTAGGTACATGAGTACTAGCAACTTGAGATTGTTGACTGGCTTTGTTCTTATTCCCTTGGCCTGCTTTTTATGATTAGCCCTATTTCAAAGACTACTGTTATGTAATAGACTAATCTCCCTTATGCCTCTTCTTAGAAAACTGAGCTACATTGGCTAATCCTTAACCTTGAAATATCTTCTTCTGGTAGAATTCCCGTCTCTCCTTCTAAACCTCCTCTATAACATAACAAGCTGCTACTAGCATAGAGAAATCTCTAACCTTCATTGGAGCTATATGCATCTTGATCTCCATATTAAGCCCCTTCTCCAATAGCTTACACCTATTAGCTTCTATCTATACCATATCCTTGTCATATTAACTCATTATAGCAAACTTTTTATCTACTATGGTATAAATCTCTGACCTTGCTTGAGATCCACAAACCCATGCCTTTTAGTGTCTAGGTAGTGCTTAGTAATATACTTCTTTTAAAACCCTTCTAAGAAGAAGTCTCGTGTCATATCTACTTTATTCTTGTACTTAGTCAAGACATCTTACCACTTAAAGGCTTTCTCCTATAGAAGAGAGATTACACAAATGACCTTCTCCTCAGGAGTACACTTCAGCTATTGCATGATTTGGATAGTCCTATCTAACTAGTACTCTACCATACTGACATCTACCACTCCTTTAGCTTTAAAGTCCTCAGCTCCCATCTTCTTTATCCTTTCAAGATATGTTTTTTAAAAAGCTTGAGGTAGTAACAATGGTTACTGAACTTATTGAGGTGATGGAGGTGCTACTGTTGTAAAATGTCCTAATAGTTGTAGCATCTTTTGTAGAAAGGCTAGTAGTACTTGTGCTATCGAAGATGCTTTCCTAACACTCCTTGTAATAGACTTGGCCTTGGTGGCCCTTTGTCTAACTACTGTCAGAGCATGACTCTCGACCTGTTCTTCACCATCTGGTGTATTTGAACTCATATTTGATTTATAAGATAAAGAATAAATTATAAGCCTCAATATCAAACTCTTATGTGTGTATGTTTTTAAAACCTAAGACACTCATATGTAACCTTTAAATACTAAGGAATCCCTAAATAGGAGCCCTGATACCACTAAATGTGACACCTTGCTGGACTTAAATAATGAGCAACACATAAAGCGTCATCTAAACTTACTTTCTTTAAAATACCATTATAAATTAAAACTTTTTTCTTGCCATTTGCTTATGTATTAAACCTTGAAAACCTCATTTAGATAAAATTTGGGTTTACATTTTAAAATAGTTTTAGAAATCCTCGTGTTGAAAATTCGACAACATAACTGTTGTATCGAACACTATCCCAAAATGAATAGTAAACTTACATAGGTAAAAAGCACTTCTATATTCAACAAATCTCATTCCCTAATTTTTGTGATCCTCTTATCACTTCAAATTATCCAATAACTCAAAACACATTTCATGCAATAGGAAGAGATATCATACAAGCATTAAAAAGAAATTTAAACTTGTTTAAAGGTTACAAAACAATTTACAAATCCAGATTAAACCCAATCCCTCATAAGCTACATATGAGTGTCTCAATACAATTACATCACATAATTATATGTACAAAAAAACAAAATACCATAAGTGTTCTTCTCTTGTTCTGTAGTAGCTATTAAGGCTTTGATTCTAATCTAGTTCTTTTACCTATACATCGCAAAAACACACGATGTGCTAAGTAATAGCTTAATGCTGTAATCAAAGTAGCTTATATAATCATTCCATCAATCATCATACATAAAAGTGACATATCACAAATATTCAACTGGCATGCCATACAAACATTAAACATGTTGTGTTTATGTAACTCACTATAACAAGAACATGGGAAGTTCCCAAAACATATTATCATACATTAAACATCTATATTTCACACTATGGAGTTCATATTTTAAGCTTCATTAATGTCCATTTATTATACCCATACTTAAGAAAACACATATGCTAAGATGGATAACGGGGTCTTAGTGTAACACTAAGGTCCTTAGGACCACTTAGGTCCAGTTGCATTAGACCTGAAGGTTAGAACATTAGACTCGAAGGTCAACACGCATCAAACCTGAAGGTCAAAAGTCACTATAAGACCCGTAGGTCACCTCATCAAAGTCTAAAGGTTTATGCATTACAACTCGAAGGTTACACAGGTACAAAAATACCCTAGCAGCTACTATTACTGCTAGTTGACCGATCAACATATCCACCTAGGTTGTTTACATGTATGGGTTACTAACCATATTCAATTTTTAGTTTCACCTTACTTACATGGCTTAAAGTAGATTGTAGCATTTTGTTTGGCAAACGGATGACCAAACAAGGAAAAATGTATCAATGAGACATACATACATCTCACATGTCCATATTACATAATGTGCACGTATACATTCCTTATTTACACAATCATGTCACAAGCCTTCATAACATGGTACAATAACATAATAATAATAATGTCATGTTCTCATAACTAACATCATAGTATAACATGCCTCATCCATTCAGCCATGTTAGCTCCTTAGAATGCAAAAATATACACCATTTAACATAATAAAGTAGTATGACCATGATTAAAATATGAGGTACCATGTCATACCATTAATTCAACCAAAGTGACAATAATAAGCATAATACACAAACATACTAATACTAACATAGCTTTAATCTTGTGAAACCATTTATGGCTCAAGTATAAGTGTATATATAACAAACAACCTCAATGGCCATATCCAAAACATTCGACCACTATGATTTGCAAACTCAATTAAACATCATTGATAGTTACAATACATCATGTAATAAAATTGATGTGCATTAAACATTCCATATCATAATAAACCAATCTTGATACATAATAACATTTATACTTTTAGCACACCAAAATAGGCTCATGAGGCCATTCGCCCTTGTATTCACTTGCACACACAACATTCAATTTATTACTTCCCATGCATAATTACATGTTCTCATAATCATTCATCACCATTTATAAACATACATTTTCTTAAGCATATATAAAACACATCACACATACACACTTGCCCTATGAAACATTTAGCCACCATATATAAAGCACATACCACATTCATTCAAGCATTTCTAAGGTCATATTGCATAAGCATAAAGTCACATAACATGATTCCTTTGTAATTAATACCATTAAATGCCAATTGTACACTTCTATACACATATACATACACAATACCACTAGGGCACATACATAATTAGCACAATTCACTTTGATTACACTTAATTTAGGTCTAAAATACACCTAACAAGCTCGATCAAGCATTTTCCTTGCCTTTGTCTTCCATTTTATCACTTTGCTCTACAAACATAAATATGCTTGTTACAAAAAAATCCGTATAAAATCATACATGTATCAAAAATCAAATTTGACTTGATAAGCACACTCTTGGGCACCTAGGGAACCTTAGAAAAATGTCAAAGCTTAAAAAAACTTACCTGATCAAACCATTTACTATTTATCACAACACAAAATCGAGAAGATCCTTCGATTTCGCTCGAATCTTTTGCTAAAATTGAGGTTTAGGGACCATCAAGGGTTAGACTTAGGGTTTAGATGAGCTAAATAGGGCGTTAATTGAGGGAGAAAGAAGAAAAATTGGAGGCTCTCATGGAGGAATTGCTGCTGTCTATAAGAGAGAAAAGGGAGGGAGGTAGATGGTAGCTATTCTTATGTTGAACCAAAATAAGTCATCTTTGACCTATTTATATGGGTGGCATAAAATTAATTAATATCTTTTCATCTCTCATCTTTAATCGAATTCTTTACTTTCTTCCCTCATTTATCATCCCTTTAAACCCCTAAAATCAAATAATCCAAGTCCCATAAGCCTCTAAATACCCGAGCTTGAAAACTAAGAAAATTTATTTAAAATGTAATTTTTTAACTTTACCCGATTTAATAAAAATACTTTTCGATATCCAAAAATTCCAATTCAAGTGTCAATAGACTATTTAGAATATTTGAGTATTAGATTGTATCAATCCTAAAATTTTTTGAGCAAAAATTGAATATTTTACGATTCAGCTAAAACTAGGTCACTATTCATAGACACTATCATAAAAACTTAATTGTCATTTTTATCTATATAAACAACTTTGTTTTCACTCCAAAATTTACCCAAAATTATATTATCATTAATACTCCTATTCAATAAGATTAGTGTGACTCGAGTCTTAAAAAACACTACTTCACATCCTAGGAAGTACTATTCATAACATTGAGATTTTTGGGCATTACATATGCATGATTTGATTAAAGTATAATGGTCATGATTAATGTATGCTTGTATGCATATGTGTACATATGATATATTGAATACACCACTAAGCTTTATGCTTAGTGCATCATTATTTTTGTGATGCGTAGGTTGAAGGTGCAAATAGAAGCTAAAAGCCTCAATAGCTGTGTAGATCACAATACAACATTTCTTTTGGTAATTTGTTTTCATTTGTGTAAATGGGATGTGGTGGTAATAATACATTCATATGTTGTACAAAATGAATTGGGCCTAGACTAGTTTTTAAAATGTTTTGTAACCTTTAACAGAATATATTTACTTTTGCAATGTATAACTAAAACTGCTTATATTGGATTTTATTTTGCATATGTTTTTGAAAGGTATGTTTCTTCAGCATGCTGTGTTAAGATTTTTGGTTTGACTAGTAAGTGACTATTCATTTTGGGGATAGTGTCCCGATACAGCTATTATGTTGTCAAATTTTTTTTCATGATGAATTCCCAACTGTTTTAACTCTAAAGAGGTTTTCATTAAGTCAAGATTTTACAAGTTCATACATGATCACATGTTTCCAAAAAGTTTTTAATTTATATGGGTTTTCAATAAGGATAGTTCAAATATTTGTATATTTGTTGCTCCTTATTCGGATCTAATGATTAGAATAGGTAAAAGGTGTCACTTTGGTGGTATCAAAGCTTTAGTTTAGGTGTTTGTATATAGAGTCACATATGAGTGCCTAAAGTCTAAAATCATGCATCACATAATTAGACACTACTGAGGCTTATAATTTGCACTTTTTTCCTATAGATTTAAGATGAGCAAATCTACAGTCCAAGGTGGTGCTGAAAAAGTAGAAAGTCATACACTAACCTCAATTAATAAGCCTTCTAGGACAGGAACATCAGCTTCTAGTGCTGCAAGATAAGCTACTCAGGCACAACAGCAGAAGGTCAAACTCCTAAGCCAAGCTACTATAGTGATTACTCTACCTCCACCATCGGTACAACTACCAGCCCCATAAACTCTTTAAAAGACATATCTAGAATAGATCAAGAAGATGGGGCCAAGGACTTTTTGGGTGAAAGATTCGATGATCCTACAAAGGCAAAGTATTAGCTTAAGAAACGGTCTGAATTATGTAGTAGCTAATGTGTACCACTAATAAGTATGTGATATATGTAACATCTTTATTGCAAAAAGAAGCATTCAAATAGTGGGATGCCCTTACATAACATAAAGCACTAGAAGACCTAACATGGGATTTCTTCCTAGTAGAGTTCAAGACGAAATATCTTACTAAGCACTATATATATAGAAAGAGACAAGAATTTGTTACTTTAAAGTAAAGAAATAGAACCATAGTCAAGTATGAGAAAGACTTTACTAAGTTAAGTTGGTATGCTAAGGAGATAGTTGCCACAAAGGTAGATAAGTGTAAGCATTTTGAAAAATGGCTCAACTTTGACATTAAGTTTTGGGTAGCCCCAATAAAGCTCATGGATTTTTTTCACTTTGGTGGTAGTATGTCATACAGTAGAAGAGATTTAAAAAGAAAGAAGAAAGGTCTTTTAGGAGAAAATGTCATATGGGCAAGGTCAAGCTATCTCAACTCCTACTTTAAAAAAGAGGCAGAAAGGAGACTAGCCTAGACAACAACAATTCTAGAGGTAAGGTCAGACCCAAAAGTCTAGTTAGAGTTCAAAAGCAGTGTTTAGACAATAGACATAAGTAGTCAGTGCTCTAATTTTCATAGCTAGGAGTGCATCGATGGAAAAGTGTGAACAGTATGGCAAGTTGCACAAAGGTGTTTGTTGGAAAACTATACCAAGAGCATATTATGGATATGGCTCTAAAGGCCATTATCAAAAGGATTGTCCCAAGAATCCTAAAGTGTCTGCATAGATGTAAGATCCTTCACCAATTGAGTTTTAAGGTTAGTAGAGAGATAAAATCGATAAAGCTAGAGGAGATCGGAGGGGCAAGGCTAAGACCCTAGATAGATTTGAGAGAATAGCACTAGCTAGGCAGTATGATATTCGGGCACGTGATAATGTTGATTCTCCTAAAGTTATTGCTAGTACCTTTTACCTCTTTAATCTTCATGTTTTATCTTTGATAGATTCGAGTTCTACTCATTCGTACATATGCACTACACAAGCACTAACAAAGGGTTAGAATTAGAATAGCTTGATATAGATATCCTGGTTACCAATCTGATAGGATAGCATATGATAATCAATAGAGTTTATAAGGAATGTCCTTGTCTAAGGATAAAAGTTTCCATCTGATCTCATCTAATTACCCTTTAATGAGTTTAATTTAATCTTAGGCATAAATTGGTTATCCAAGGACCATGCAATGGTAGATTACTAAAAGAAAAGGATTTCCCTTCATACAGCGAATGGGACCGAGATTATGGTTATGAGAGAAAGATTAGGCTTCATGTGTTATGTCATTTCTACAATTTCTACTAGGCAAATGTTAAGAAAAGGTTGTTAAGCCTATTTGGCTCATATGTACAGCATTAGAAAGAAATAACCGAATTTGAGTTAGATACCAGTGGTGTTAAAATTTGCAAATGTGTTTCCTAAGGAATTACTAGGGTTAACGCTAGCAAAAGAACTAAAGTTTGAGATAGAAGTTCTATTTAGTACAGCATTAGTGTTTATAGCACCTTATAGATTGGCACATATGGAGTTATAAGAATTACTTGATAAGGGTTTCATAAGGCCTAGTGTGTCACCATAGGGAGCACCAGTCTTGTTTGTGAGGAAGAAGGATGGTTCTTTGAGATTGTGTGTAGACTATAAACAACTAAATAAGGTGACTATCAAGAACAAGTATCCGTTGCCTCGCATAGATGTTTTATTTGATCAACTCAAAGGAGCAGGTGTTTTCTCCTAGATCAATATGAGATCTGGATACTATTAGTTAAGAGTCAAAGAAGCAGATGTTGCTAAGACAACCTTTAAAACTAGATATAGATATTATAAGCTTTTACTAATGCTATTTAGGCTTACCAATGCTCTAATAGCTTTTATGGACTTATTGAATAGAGTCTTTAGACCATATCTAGATTAGTTTGGTGTGGTGTTTATTGATGATATTCCAAGAATAGAGATGATCATGAACAACATCTCAAGGTTGTATTATAGATATTAAGGGATGAGAAGTTTTATGCCAAGCTCAATAAGTGTGAGTTTTGGCTTGATGAAGTATCTTTCTTAAGACATATAGCATCAAATGAAAGCATTAGAGTTAATCTCAACAAGATTAATGTAGTCATAGGGTGGAAGCCACCTAGGAACACAACTGAGATCAAGAGTTTCTTAGAGTTGGCTATATATTATAAGTGTTTTGCAAATGGTTTTTTTATGATTGTAGCACCGATGACACATTTATTGAGGAAGAATGTCAAGTTTGTTTAGGATGACAAATGTCAAGAGAGTTTTGATAAGCTGAAAGTTGTGTTGATAAAAGCTCCAATGCTTGTACAACCAGTGTCAGGGAAGGATTTTATCATCTATAGTTATACTTCTTTGATTGGGCTTAGATGTGTCTTGATGCAAGATGGCAAAGTAGTTTTTTATGCTTTAAGGCAATTAAAGCCATATGAGAAGAATTATCCAATACATGATTTGAAGCTAGCAGTAATAACATTTTCTTTGAAAATTTGGTAGCACTAACTCTATAGAGAGAAATGTTATATATACACCAACCACAAGAGTTTGAATAATCTACCTACCCAAAAAGAGTTGAAATTCAGACAATACTAGTGGATGGAATTGATAAAAGATTATGATTATTTTATTGATCGATATCCTCAAAAAGTGTAGTAGTGGATGCTTTGAGCAGGAAGTTTATGTCACTATGAGAGCCATAAGTGTCAAGCTGAACCTTATGGATGATAAAGCTTTATTAGCAAAATTACAAATCAAAACAAATCTTTTTCAACAAGTTAAAGATGCTCAAAAAGAAGATGGCAAGCTTTTGAAGATCATGGAATCTATCCAAAAGGGGAAGTTCCCTGGGTATGAGATAAAAAATGATGGATGCTTATACTACCAAGATCATCTATGTGTACCTGATGTGAAAGATGTGAAGAGTCAAATTTTACAAGAAGCTCATAATGTACCTTATGTTATGCATCCAGG
>CANXYI010739820.1:0-10764 GCA_948208565.1 Hura crepitans
TGACCATATCATATATAATTTTATAAATCCATTGAAAATGAAAGGACGAGTATGACAACTCCCTTACAGAAATGGACATTAAGAACAAGAAATTAACCCTCCTGTACACTCATCAGCAGCTATAATATTTATATATATGGAACCTTCCTATTAATTTTCTTTTTAATTATACATTACATATATATAGCTAAATTATTATATATATAATTATATATTGAAGCTTAATCTGCCTTTGCTTAGCAAATTATTGGATGATGGAATCTCTAATTGGCTTGTTATCTGATCAAATCTGTCTGATAGGAAGAATTTTTGAAATCCTTTCAGTGTTTGTAGAACCTCAACTTCAGCAGAAAATATTGCTTTAACTGGTCTATGATCAGAAAAAATTGCTTCACCTCTAGTGTACAGATGTTGCTTTAATCCCTCACCCCACCAAATAATCCTGTCACACCTGGAATCATAAATAAAATTTATCTTAATTTATTTTTTATATTTTTTATTTACCGAAACCACTTTGAAATTTAAAGAATATTTACCATGCTGGAGCGCGCCATTTTTCGCCTTTTTTACCTTGAACGCACCCGAAATATACATTGGAATTAGGGCAATACTTGTAAGTAGGAGCAAATTTGATTAGTCCTTCATGCCAACCTCGAAATGCTTGACCATTCGTGAGCTCCATTATCAGCTTTATTTCCATGAGACCAAGAAAAATTAATTAATTTACAACATGAGTAAAAAGTAAAGTAATCAAATTAAAGTATACTATTTTTTTTATGATTAGTAATTTATATACCTGATCGTTTTCTAATAAGGTATTCCATTCTTCTTGATCCACCAATAGTCTTGTAGTTTCTTCTGGTAACGAAATTCTATAATTTAAATCTCCAAATAAAATTATTCGACTGCAAAATAAAAATTTAAATGAAAAAGAAAAATTAGCTAACATCACCACAAGATACTAAAATGACTATGATACATAAATGCAAAGTATGATATTTATATTCTAATCCAACTTGCTGTTTTAGGGCATAAAAGAAAGAGATTTTAATTTAGATTAATTAAAAAGTGCAACTTGCCATAAAAAAAAATGACATTATTTTATTTTTTCATTAAAAAAAAACAATAGATGAGTTTACTAACATAGAAATCATCTCTATCAGGCGGTTTAGCTGCCCACTATCTCAATAAACCCACCTCATTTTCAATTCTTCAACAACTACCCTTAAATTTTTTTTTAAAATTAAGAAGGTCATTAGCATAATAATTAACAAAAATTAATTTCCATTTTATATATCTTTGGCGGCCCCAAGCGACAATTTCAAAGTTAAAACTAGCAATAATAATGATTTAATTATAATCTCCTTTTTTTCTTTTTTTTATTAGCTGGAAATGTCTTATACTCATCGTTACTAGTGAGACCAAGTGTTGAATAATCACTGATCAAGAAGGTATATTAACATATAATAAGAAATTATTTTTGGACGGTTTCAACTTTCAACGATAATTAATCTTAACTAATATCTATAAATAATTTCGAATAAATTAATAATTTCACGTACTCGTGATCTACAATTTTTCTTGGCAAATCAAGTGAAGAGCCTCTAGGGAAACTTGTTCTTGACAAGATTTCAGCGACATCAGAATTTCTATGTTTTTCATCTCCTTCTCTACCACCTGAAGCTAGATGACTACACACAAAGCAGAAGCTGGTTTCGTGCAACAGAAATCGAACCGAAACCGAGCCCTACAAATTTTTCACAAGAAATTAATTAGTTAGATGGTAATAAAAAAAGGTTGATGTTGTCTTTTTATTATATTATATTAATTAACGACAAATGAAATAAAGTTATAACTAATTTGTTGCTTAACTGAATACGTAAAATCATATCTTTATGCATGTACAGTGCAATTAAGTTAAATAAACATAATTAATTGCTTTATCTACCTTGTTTCCTAGGCAACCCATGATGCCACAGCCAACACAAGAGACACTTGGGTACCTAACGTAAGGACGAAGATCGCTTCGAACCCAAACTGAGACCAATATTCCAACCATTTGTTTGCTAATGATGCACCTGAAATCTTGAGGAACATTGCTGCTGCTTTCAATTTCTTCTTCGCCTTTAATAATTTTAGGGGATTTAGGGTTTTTTCTCTTTTCTAGAAATTCATCATCATTGGCTTTGTAGGTCTGCTTAATCTTCTTGTTCAATGCGTTTCTGATCAAGGAGTTCCATTTCATGGAAATTTGACTGTTCTCAGAACCCAGAACATTCGATGCCCTAAGTGGCACAATCTCTTGGAACCTAATTAAAGAAAAGAATATTATTCTATGATGGATAATGGAGCATAATGTTATCATATTAAATATAAAGAAAAATATGAGTATAATTGTGTACCCAAGAACATAGATGTCACAGATGTAGGGGCTAACGAGCCAATCCACCATATCTAAATCCTCACTTGGTGCAACCCCACCAACATTCCACGTGCTAACAAAAACCCTTTTAATGATAATAACCATGGAAATGGAGGATCATATAAATGAGATTTATTGTCAATAAATAAATAAATAAATCCACAAGTATAATATATAAAAGCTTACTTGTAATTATGAGTGTGGAGCTTGTGATTATCAAAGATGTTGTCAGCGCTCAAAGATGGTTGACCTAAGCTATTACTTTCTGTATAATTGGTGCTTGGAAAATCTGCAACAAAGTTATTGCTCCCCAATCTCTTCCTCAAAATCTTGCTCGCTACCAATCTTGGCCACATGACCTGTAATTATGAAAAAAGTAGAAAGTTTGCAAATTAAACTCGAAATTATTGTGTAGAATCATCTATTTATGGAGAATTAGATCAGCAAGCAAGGAGGCTCACTTCGCCTTGATTTTGAAGCATGGTGAAGCACATAACACAGACAGAGAATTAGAGATGGGAAGGAGAGGGAAGGAGAAGATGAAGAGAGGAGAAAAGGGTTAGAGAGAAAACGTCAAAAGAGATATAAAGAAGTTGCAGATAGATGGAGCATGCTGAGCAATTGTGAGAGAAAGAGAGAGCAGTGCAACTTGAGGAGAAACAAGCACTTACCATGACGTGAATGATGATGGTGAAGCTGCTGCTTGTTCATTAATTTAATTACTTGAAAGTATAATAAAATTTCATCAATTAATTGCAACCATATTCACACTAAAAAAACAAAGACTTGGCTGATAATTAAACCGAGTTTTTTGAAAAAAAATATAGGAAGAAGAAAGCAATGTTTTAAACTTTCGTATAATTAGGTGTGCAGAACTTAAATATTATTAAAAAACCAAATCAAATTAATTGAATTTTTTAATTCGGTTCATCATCCTATCTCTTTGAAAGTTAAAAATCAGATAAAATTTAATTAATTGAATAATATTTAAAATAATATTTTTAATTATATAATTAAAAATATTTAAATTTGAATGCGTATATTAAAAATGAATCGAAATATTTCAGTTGATCAAAATTTTAAATTTATATATATATATATATATTTTAAAATGTAATTTTAATTAAAAATTAAACTAAAACATATTATTTTCATTTAATTTCGATATTTCACAATTTTTATTAATTTAATTTTTAATTATTTCAATTTGAATTGAATCCAACCGATTAATACATCTCTAGTTTTAAGTTTGTTGGATTGATTTTGATTTGAATGATATCTTATGTCCATTTTTAAGATTTGTTTAGTATGGAAGGAATGCAAGTGGGGGAGAGGGTAGAGTCCTTACCAAATGACAAAAATCATTTAATACATATATAATTATCTAATTCCCCAAATGAACGTTGGTGCTTTTGCTGACATGGCATTTGGATATTGTTTCTTTTTAATATTCTTAGTGGACAACTTGTGCTTTTTTTACTCTTTTTCTTCTTGGGAATATTCTTTTATGTCCAATCACCTTTTGCCATGTCAGCAAAACGTTTCCTTCAATTGGCTATTTTTATAATTAACTAATTTTTTTCTTCTCGGTATAGTCTACTGTAGATGGTCGAGTCCACACATGTTGTCGAACACTCTTTCATTTCCACTGCACAGCCACAGCCAATTAAATTGCGAGATTCTTCCTGTGATAACCTACTTATAATTGGCTTCTTGCATCCTAGATCTTGCTTATTCTTGGAATTCTCCAGAATTATTTCAAAGATAACTTATTTTATGTTTTTAATTTTTTTTACAATATCGCATTGCAATTTCAAGTTAATTATATTATTTATTGATATTATTCATTCCTCTTTGCTCATTTAATTACAACAATTTGTAGAAATGAATTAGTATTATAATTTTACTTTTATTATCATGATTTTCGGTTTCTTTTTCCTTTATTTTTTTTCTCATTATAACTCTCTCTCACATACACATATATATAAACATTTTCTCATATTTTCCATAAATGAACTTCTTACAAATTTAATTATGTTGGAGAAACAAACACAATGTGCAGAATGCTCATGATAAGAAATCTAGAAACAGTTAATTTTACAGATGGAACCATTATTTATGGGATCTTGACCTCATTTACATTGGAGGATATGATTAAAACTTGATAGAATACATACGAGCTGATCATATCTAATTATATGTATCATTCAAATTTTAGATAAGATGCGATTTGTGATTATAATATGAAATTATACAAAGTTAAAACAGAAAAGATTTTTATTTAAATTTGATTTACAGTGAATGAATTTCATGACTAACTATTAGATTATGTATGTGTGAAATGCGGTGATTTGTCATCCATTTTGATTAAATTCATGATTTTTTTTAAAACACGTGTATTTTATCATAAATTTCATTTATTGTAAGGCTTTAAGATGAATTAAAGGAAAGGTTTGATGAAAGCAATGATCCTCATCAGCGCTGTCTGATTCAAAGGAACTAAGATGATAAGCCGAATAATTTATGCTTTGAATACGCTCCTACAATCACGTACACATATATATATATATATATATATATATATATATATATATATATATAAATTTTGCTTGACATGAAAAGAAAAACAAATAATTATCTACAGAAAAGTTAGTAATTTAGTTGTAAATTGAGAATATGAGCTGGTATGAATCCATTCTCATTTAATTAGAAAATTTGAATTTAAATCTTAAAAATTTAATATTTTTAAATATTTAAAAATAAATATATTTACTCTTTATAAGTTTGTTGAACTCAAATTTGAATTAATAAATTTTAAATGTATATAAAAAAATTTATATATACACAGGAACTAACGATAGTATGTGCTGTAGCTGAAAAGCTCGGAGAAAGTCAGCACGTAGACCCACCGATGCCGGCAAAAATTTATGAGGAGGAGATTTTATTAGTTTAAAATAATTTAAAAAATAATTATATAATAATAACACTTGATATTAATATTAAGAATTATTAATCACAATTCTGTCGCGTAATCGATATTTTATGAGGAGAGAGCATCAAGATGACTTCGGAATACTATCTAACCTAACTAGATCTATATGCATTTCCTTTTTTTTTTTCATAAATTAATAAAATTATAAGATAAAAGATTTCATGTCCTTGATATTGGAAAGTGCATCAATATACACTATGCCACTATGTCATATAATATTATATATGTAAATCTATTGCCACAAATCAAAATGTCAGTCCTTAATTTATAATATGCATAAGATCAATTTTTTACTTCTCAACTTTACAAAAGGAATCAATTTTATTTTTTTTATAAAAAAATTACTTATAAAAATTAAAAGCAAGATCTTGCTTTTATATCTTTTAAAATATTATTTTTATTTTAAAATTAGGATAAAAGTCGATGAAAAGAGCTTTTTTTTTTCCGTATATAATTTACATATAATAAAGTCAAAATTTTCACATTGAACAGTTATTTACGCACCAATATGAAGAAATGTGTTAATTTATTTTTAATGTTGATTCTGATTTTAAAATGCCTTTACATGCTGAAATGCCGTTTTGTTATAAAACTCTATCTGTATGCACTTAATAATAGTAATTTGAAGAATATTTTATGAATTATTTATTGGCAATTTGAAAAGTTACATTTGAATTTGTGTCACTTTTGTTTTAAAAATTTATGTGTGTGTATTTAATAATAGTAATTTGGAGAATAATTCATGAATTACATATTGGCAATTTGAAAACTTACATTTCTGTATTATCTTGAATAACTTCTATTATCAATAAACTCTCTTGGAATGTTTTACAGCAATTGACATTAACTGCATATAGATAAAGTTTTAAGAAAAAAGACAATTTAGTCCTATTTATCTTAATAATAAGAATATTTTAAAGCATAAACTAATTTTAAGTGCAAATTGATACTCAATACAAATATTAAAAATAAATCATTATCTTGCAAATTTTGTTATATAAAAATTATAATATTTTTTTATTCATGTAAATTATAATTAGTCACATTTAGAATAAAAGAAAAAACATTTTAAACTATTCAATCCGGTATCTGGAGGACATTTTCAGCTATTATTATTATACTGAAATAATCCTACCACGCCACAAAACTTTACATAATCTCGCAAGTGGCTTTTTTTTTATTTTTTATTTTCAAGCGGATGATAATTTTTTATTAAAATATGAAGTGGGTTGGATTTGATAAGGGTTAATGGTAACGGTGGCGACCTATAGACGTAATCAATGGTGTGTTCTTCGTTTTTGGAAATAACCCATCAATGTCAATAAATCAATTTTGGAAAAAAAAAAAAGTAGTACTAATAAATTCAATCTCTTTCTTTTTCAGTAGAAGTGTACACGGTTTGGTTGAATTCAAATGTCCAAAATTTTTCAATAGCATTAAAAAGTTAGATATTTTCAAATTAAGATTTTGTAATTATATTGAAAAAATCTTTGTATTGTATTATATAAAAATTTTAGAATAGTTTGGTTTAATTTTTTCGGTTTTAAACAATTCGGTGCAATACAACATAATTATAGATTTTTTATGTATTGAGGGTGAGGCACTTAGTGTTAGAAATCGCTCCCTAATTTTACACTAGGTTCCCTAATCTTTTGCCCAAAAAGAGTTCGGAATCAAATTTTATTTATGCTCCAATAATATGCGTTGCTTTATATTCTAAAGTTTATCAATCTTGTATTTTGCAAGCAAGCATTATATCTAAAAGACATATATGTCACCTTTACATACAATGAAATTAAAGCGCAATAATTGAAATATACATAATAAACCAAGCATAAATATACAAAATAGTATACATAAAATGAGCTATTCATTATTCGTTTAGTGACTAGACAATTATCCATAATTTCTTAAGAATTATCGGTAATTACACAACTTCTATTTCTAGGAGAATAGCCTTGTTAAAACACACTTTGTTGTAACTTTTATTAATGAAATATCAAAATCATTTTATTAAGAAAACACTAATTATTTATGTATAAATCTTTAATGTGAGGTTAAGTTTTACGTGTAAAACAATTTATTAAACCAATTATTACAACACAAAAATAAGCAAAAGAAATAATTAAAAGATACAAAACCAAATAAATAAATATAACATAAAATTGGTCATGTTTCTGCATCGTCAAGTCTGTGTGGATGGCATATGGTCGTTGGCATTAGTGCATGTGGACTATATGATAAAGATGTGACTTGGTCCGTCTAGACCTTATATCCAGCATAAATGGTGAATCTTACACAACTCGAAATAAAACCATTAGTAACACAAATAGAGATTTGTGAGTACTTAATAATAGTATCAAACAAGGTTATTATAATGCATGTTAAAGACACACATATGGATATAAATATGCATGAAAAATCATTATAAACATGATGGTCAATTATTGATGAAAAGAGATATGAATAATTTAACATAAACAAGTCTATACGGATTACATAAAAAACATATTCATTCAAAACAGACATCCGCGCGGACTCTACATTAATTCCAAAAATGTAATTTCCATGCATATGAAGAACAAAACGATTAAAATTAATTACAAAGACACATTTAACAACAATTCAGATTAGTAACATGCTATAGTGGTTAATAAAGATAAAACATATGTCATTAAATATTAAATAAGTATTGAAATGGAATATAGGAGATGAATGTAAAACTGTTATCGAACATTGGCCTGTATGGATCTCATATTATACGCATATTCAAATAACTGCTCCACACTGACCTCAACCCTCGTTAAAATAGGTCATGTGAACTTATTCATCAGTTTTAGAAAATAAATGCGATTACAATTTTTCAATGAAAGATTAAAACATGATTAAAATGATTTAAAATGTTAACCTACTCCTATAATTAATGTGGAGTCAATCAATCATAAAATATCATTGGTTCATAATAAAATAGAGAAAATAAAATTTAAATAATGATAATAGAGGCCTCAGATCTTACCTTGATTAATGCTCCAAGTAACAAGACAAAAGGTAAAGTTTAAAAGAACGGTAATTTTTAGTAAGGTTTTAAAGACTAGTAAATTGAATCATATGTTGGAGTTTACTCCTTAAATTCTCAAAAATTGAGTGATAATTAGGTATGATTGCTAATGATGAAATAGGTTGATAAAAGGGGTATTTATAGGGTTTTAGTCTAGTTCTCCCATTCAAAAAGAAGAAAATTCTAGTAGGATTAAGAATCAGAGTACAGATAGGAAGATTAAATTTCTAAAAACTTTTTGATGGAAGGTCCGTGCGGACCATGGGTCGTGGGCTCTGTTCTTTTAGGGTGGTTCCATGTTAGTCCATTGGAACCTTGTGGCTTAAGTCCGTGCAATTGCACCCTAATGGTCATTACAGACCATGGTTTCAAGTTTCTTACCTTATTACTTGAGCTTATCTCTAGTTATCATCATAGGCTTAAAAATGAATGAGTCCATATCATAAGGGCTTCGCCCTTGCACCCCCATTAAAATCAGTGTTGAGCTTAGGCCTAAGTCCTCCGTTACCAACATAGATCCTCATTTTTTCTCCTTTTCTGGTCAGGTTGAAGTCCAAATTCATAGAAAAATTCAAGATCCAAAATCCAAGTGTCTACAATAATATTTTGTATAATTTAGTTCTTTTCTTAAAAAAATATCAACATTATTGCTTAATATGAAAATATTTTTTTTAATTCGAACATTAAATTAATTAAAGTTCTTAATAATATTTTGCATGAACAAGCATTATTTTTTCTAATAATATAACAAATTGCCTAATACTTTTCTTATATTCAGATTAATCTAAATCAATCTAATGTAGATTAATAACCGATTTTTTATCATATCTTATTTTATTAGTGGTAGCTCCAAAATTTAGAATTCATTTTCCAATAAAACTAATTACTAAAATAAATTGTAATAAATATTAATATATTATTATATTAATAAAATCATTTTAAATGCTTAATTACCCAAGTATTATTATTAATTTAAAATTATTTTATATTCTTATAAATAAAATATCATTTTATAAAAAAAACGTTAATTTCTTATATAGCTTCAACAAAATTATAAAGATATTATTACTTTCGAATAGTTACATAAATAATGAATAACTTATATAAATATTAACTAAAAAAAATTTTAAATTTTTTATTCATTTATTATTATGATTCTTTCCAAATAATTGTTATAAAATTACAAAATATTAATTACTATCATTAATTATTAAGTTTATTAATGATTAATGTAACGCTCTAAAATCTCGACATTTGTGAATAATGACAACCGGGGGTTGTGAATAATGACAACGGGGACGTGATCAGGAATTTCTTACTAATCAAAGGATAAAGTTATAAGTATGTTGTGGGTACAATTTGATATGTAAATAAGGACGTTTGAAAGTCTACCGAACGATAATGAACAAGATTTGTGAATGGTGAACCCCAAAGTCCTGAATAGTGACATCAGGTTTAGGAATATGGTTTTTAACCCCACTGATCAAGAGTTTATGAGCAGTTTGGTGATGAAATGAGAACATTCGAATAAAAATCAAATGATAACAAGTGTATACGTGAATAGTATCTCTTGAGGATAAATAGTTTTTCTTGGGACTTGACTCATACTAATATTATAGAATGATGGTATTAATTATAAGACATTTTTTTGGCAAAGTTTGGAAAGAAAATAAAGTTATTAAGAAGATTAAAAATGAGGAAAGTAAAGATAAGGGACTAATGAGATATAAAGATGAAAGTTTAGTGATCATGTAGATAAGAAGGTGAAAAGTCAAAATTTTCTATATAAGACGTTTTGACTTTTTAGTCAACGATGAATAGTGCAAAAGTCACCCTTCTTTTTCTAAAACTAGCCAATGCCAACTCTCTTCCCTACCATCCACCATTTTTCTTTTCTATTTCCTTATTTTTACCCCTCAATTCATTATCTAACCCCATATTTCACATCTCCAGAGCCTTTCAACACTAATTCTAGCAAGAGATTCAAGAAAAAATTGAAAGAATTTCAAGGTTTATGTTATGGGTGAATACTAACTTGATTTTGAAGGAGGTAAGATTTATTTAATCTAACATTTTTTAGCATTCTATCAGTTCTCAAGAACACATTTATCAAGTTAGATTCAAGTTTGGAAGTCTCTATGATTTATTATGAATTTTTGTAAGTTATGGAATGAATAGTAACTAACTTTAGAGAAATGGTCTATTTGTAGAGTTTTAAAATTTTTAAAGTGACTTTTGGGTGCTAATAAGAGTTCTATAAGGTTAATTTAATGATTATAAGCATATTATAAT
>CANXYI010740110.1:0-10032 GCA_948208565.1 Hura crepitans
ATGGTGAAGCAAATATCTATACAAGTAATAAATTTATGAGTATGCTTTTTGATGCTAAAATTTACATAGGAATTAAGATTAACATAAACATGTATAGAAGAGGCACGAAATGGATAAAGTAAAGTGTGTTAAAATGTGGCACATAATTGTGTGTTTACATGGAAAATGATGTGCATTGACTTAAATTAGTTATATATACAATTCATGAATTAAATATGCATATAATGCATGAAATTTTAAAAAGAACTGGATCTTAATAGGTATGAGGCAAATATGAAACAAGTACATTTTTCACTATATTGGTTGGATATGTGATGTTTATGGTTGTAAACATATGATAGTTATAAGCTAAAATAATATGTGATTAAAGTTGAGTTGTATAGTAAATATTATTTTTAAAGTATATAATGATAAGTATGATCTATGGCATGTTATATGTTAATTATGTGCACATTGAGGTATATGATGATGTAGTTATGATAAATGTGGGCTGAATGCCCTTACAAGGATAATTATTTGGTTTACATTAATAAAAGGCTCTATGAAGTAAGTATCTCTTAAAATTTTATGTATAGTAGTTATGTTAACTATTTAAAATCTGTAATGCATAATTTAATATGAATATAACTAAAGTAATGAAATGCCTATTTGAATGTAGACAACCTAGTCCGAATAAGTTGACTAATCAACTCGAGTGATTAGTAGCTACTATGATACTTTGGTACCTAATTATGACCTTCAAGTCCATTTTAAAACTTTCAAGTCTAATTTATTACCTTTGAGTCTAGTTCACAACCTTTAAGTCTAGCTTATGACCATCAGGTCAAATTTATGACCTTTAAGTCTAGCTTTTGGCATTTAAGTTTAGTAATGACCTTTGTTGTCTAGTATATGGCCTTTGTGGCCCATAAGTTGCATTATCTAGTATATATATATATAATTATCTATTAAGTATAGGGAAATGAAAAGAATTATGCTAGTTAAAAATATGAATGCAAACATAATCAAGTAAAAAGAACTTAATTACTTTGCAAAACTTATAGGTTTCATAATGATATTTCTTGTATGCATTATATTAATTATAATAGTTTAATCAATACTATACAAGCTTAGTTTATTTAAATATGCATGAAAATGTGCGTGTTAATAGTTTAATGCTTATTATTCTTAGATATACCACTAAGCTTTGAAGCTTAGTGCATTGTTTTATTATTTTTGGACATATAAGATGGTATGTAGACTTTGAAGCTAAAGTTAAAGTTCCTCAATAGTTCAAGGATCATAAAAAGGCTCCTTTTGGCTATATAAAGTTTATATATAGTTTTGAAGTGTAATTGGGAGTTAGATTTATATATATAAGGACATCTAAGCTTAATATGTTCTAAGTCATTTTGAAACCTTTTAAGCATTGGTTGTATGTAATTATAAGTTATTTTAGTTGTGTATAAGCTATAATGTATGTTTGTGTGAACACATGTGTGATAAACTACATTGAAAAGTCGAAGTATTTGTAGTTGTGATGTGTTAAAGTTTTTGAAGTACATTTTTGCATAGAATTCTATTTCGAAAAGTGTCATGGAATAGCCATTATGCTACTAGAATTTTGAAACAATTACTCGAAATAGCTTCACATATTATATGTTGGTTATAAAACAAGTATTCATATGGTTTGCATGATAGCAAAAGAATGTTTATAGTTTTGAGTATCAAGTATGCTATAAGGAGGATATCGATTATGAGTTGTTCATCACTAAATTAAGGAGTGGATCCGATGAGAAGCATCACATTTGTTGGTGTTAGAGCTTAGGTTTTGTCATTCTTAGGTGTATACTATTACATTTAAGTGTCATAGGTCTAAGATTATACATAACATAAGTATAAACTACTGGGGCTTATAAGTTTCTTTTTCATATAGATTAAAGATGGAAGAGACTACACCTCGAGGTAGAGGTGAATCAATCAAGAATCATGCTCAGACTATGGTCTTTATTGA
This sequence comes from Hura crepitans, assembly GCA_948208565.1. Taxonomy (NCBI): domain Eukaryota; kingdom Viridiplantae; phylum Streptophyta; class Magnoliopsida; order Malpighiales; family Euphorbiaceae; genus Hura; species Hura crepitans. The sequence goes on from CANXYI010740110.1 coordinate 1,994, forward strand.
GCCTACTAGACATGAGATATTGGCTCCTAGTGTTGCTAAATAGGTTGTATATGCACAACTAGCCTTGCTACAGTAGATGGTGGAATTCCTGAGATAGGCTACAACTACTACTGTACTACCAACACCTCTAAAGTATTTGCAAAAGAATTATCTAGAGAGGGTGAAAAAGATAGGAGCTGTGGATGTCATTGGCATTTTATCAAGATGATTTTGCAGTATATGAGTACTGGTTAGAGAGGATAGTCAGGATCCTCTAATAGTTGAAGTGTATACTAGTGGAAAATGTGGTTTGTGCTACCTCTTTACTTTAAGAAAAAGTTTATTAATTGTGGGAAACCATCAATAATTAGAGGGTACCTGAAGATCTAACATGAAATTTCTTCTTAGAGGAGTTTAGTGAGATATGAATCACTAAGAATTGCTTAGAAGAGAAGAGGTAGGATTTTATATTCCTCAAGTAAAAGCATAATACATTTTAGAATATGAGAAAGAGTTTGCAAGATTAAGTAGATATGCAAAAGAGATTATTCCAACTGAGATTAAGAGATATAAGAGTTTTAGGAGATGGTTGAATAATGACATCTGGTTACATATGGCAACTAAGAAGATTCAATAGTTTCCTTTATTATTTATAGCTGCTCACACTATTAAGGAGATCTAAAAAGATAAAAGAAAAAGCTTTCAACAAAAGAGACCTCATAATCATCACTAAGCTAGATTAGCTCCCAATGCCAATAAGAAATAGAAGGGAGATTAGTAACAAGAAAGGTTTCAAAGATAGATACAAGTTTAGAGATCCAATCAAAGGCCATAGTTTAGACCTAGATAATAGTAAAAGGCATCCAATACACCAGTGACCCTATCTAAGCATTACAACAAGAGGGAAGGAGGTGCATGTTAAAAGACTTTACCAAGAGCTTGTTATGGGTATGGCTTTAAGGAGCATTTCATTAGAGATTATCCCAAAAAAGTTAGTAGCCACTTCTCAAATTTTGGCATCATCTCTACCTACTTCTAGAAGATAGAGGAAAGATATAGGAGATAGACCTAGAGGTAATCAGAGAGCCAGATCAGAGATAGTTGATAAAGTTGAGCCTTGAGCTCCAGCCAGGTAGTATGCAATCAAAGCTAGAGAAAAGTTGACTCACCTAATGTTATTAATGGTACCTTTTACATCTTTGATTAGCCATCCATAGCAATAATAGATCTAGGTTCTATACATTCTTATATATGCATAGCATAGGCACATGATTGAGGGTTAGAGGTAGAGTTCTTAGACATTGATATTATGGTTAGCAACCCCATAGGACAACATGTGATAGTGAATAAAATATATAAAAAAATGTCTATTGATAATCTAAAGATATGAGTTTTTTGCAAATATTATTGAGTTACCTTTTAATAAGTTCAATCAAATCTTAGGTATGGATAAGTTGTCTAAGTATTATGCTTTGGTGGATTACAAACAGAAGAAGACTACTTTTAGGAGTCTTAATTAGAAAGATATAATAGTTATGGGTAAAAGAATGGACTTTTAATCTAATGTTATCTTTCCTACAATGGAAAGGAGATTTATCAAAAAAAGGTGTAAAGCATACTTAGCACATGTGATTGATATAAGGAAAGAAGAGTCATATGTGAGTAAGATTCTAATTGTATTAGAATTTCCTAATGTTTTCCCTGATGAGTTGCCTAGTTTACCACCTAAATGAGAACTTATATTTAGGATTGACATTTATCTGGGCACAACACCAATTTCTATTGCACCCAACCAAATGGCTCCAATAGAATTGATAGAATTAAAGGTTTAGTTGCAAGAATTATTGGATAATGATTTTACTAGACCTAATATTTCTCCCTGGGGACCTCTAGTGTTGTTTGTAAGGAAGAAAGATGGATTATTAAGGCCATGAATGGATTATAGAGAGTTGAATAAGGTCACAATTAAGAATAAGTATCCCTTACCTTGTATTAATGACTTGTTTTATCAATTTTGAGGAGTTAGAATATTTGCTAAAATTGATTTAAGATTGGGACACTATCAACTAAGAGTGAAGGAATTAGATGTGCCTAAACTACATTTAGGACTTGATATGGGCACTATAAGTTTTTGGTAGTGCCATTTAGGCTTAACAATGTTCCTATAGCATTTAGGGATTTGATGAATTGAGTTTTTATCCCTACCTAGATCAAATTGTTATAGTGTTCATCAATGATATACTATTTTATTTTAAGAATAGTGATGATCATGAATATCATCATTGGATTGCCTTATGACCTTAAGAAATGAAAAGTTGTTTGCTAATCTATGTAAGTGTAAGTTCTAGCTTGAGGAAGTGTCTTTCTTAGCATTTATTGATGGTATTCATGTTAATCCAAGCAAAGTGAAGGGAATTTTAGAATGGAAACCACTTAGAAATGTGGTAGAAATTAGAAGTTTTTAAGGTTTGGTAGGTTTTTATAAGCAATTTATCAATGGTTTTTCCTAGATTGTAACACCTATGACTTACCTATTATGCAAGAATGCTATGTTTATATCAGATGACAACTATTAAGAAAGCTTTGATAAGCTAAAGGTTATGTTAATAAAAGCATTAATCCTTACATAGTCAATATTTGAGAAAGATTTTATTGTTCATAGTGATATTGCTTTTATAATTCATAGCGATACTTTTTTTGAATGGTTTAGGATGTGCGTTAATCCAAGAAGGCAAGGTTCTTGCATATGTATTAAGACAATTGAAGTAACATGAGATGAATTATCATACATATGACCTTGAGCTAACAGCCATTGTCTCTAGATTAAAGATATAGAGGCATTAACTTTATATTGAAAGGAGTTATGTCTATACAAATTATAAGAGTTTGAAGTATCTTCTTACATAGAAGGAGTTAAACCTAAGGCAATAAAGATAGATAGAGTTTATCAAAGACTATGATTGTCTTATTGATAATTATCTAGGTAAAGCTCTTGTAGTGCTAGATGCTTTGAGCAGAAAGTTTATGTCAGCTATAAGAGCTATGAATGCTAGATTGAAGATCATAGATCATAGAGCCTTATTGGTTGAATTACAAGTTAAGCTAAGTCTTCTATAATAAGTGAAGGATGCACAAAAGGATGACAGCAATCTTATAAGTATCAGGGGTACCATTCAAGATGGGAAGCTTACCAAGTTTGAGATCAAGAATAATGGATGCTTGTATTTTTAGAATTACTGATATGTGCTTAATGATGTAGAAGTAAAGAAACAAATCTTGAGTGAAGCACATAGTGCACCTTATGCTATGCATCCTAGTAGCACCAAGATGTACCAAGACTTAAAGCCCTACTATAGTGGTAGGGTATGAAGAGAAAGGTATCAAAGTTTGTAACTAAGTGTCTTACATGTCAACAAATAAAGGTAGAACACTAATTTTCCTTCTAGTTTACTTCAACCTATTGCAATGCAAAAATGGAAATGGGAGAATATTACAATGGATTTTATGATTGGATTACCTATGATTAGGAATAAACATGATGTAATATGGTTAATTATAGACAAATTTACAAAGTCAGCTTATTTCATACCAATAAGGATGGAGTATTCTTAGGATAAGTTAGCAGAGCTTTATATGATGAGATTGTAAGGCTTTATGGAGTGCCATCATCAATTATATTATATTAAGACCCTAGGTTTACTTTCAGATTATATAATAAGTTGCATAATACATTAGGCACATAACACAACTTCAATATGGCATTTTACATACTTGATTAGCTTTGAATAAGACTTAGTTGTTATTGATGCTTGTAATGTAATTATTTTGTTATAGGTGCTAAAAGATATGTTAAGAAGCTGTGCAATTGAGCTAAAGGGGAGTCCAGATAATACCACTCCTTAGATGAATTTACATATAACAATAGTCACCAATCAAGTTTAGGCATGGCATTTTATGAACCACTCTATGAAAGAAGGTGTAAAACTCCTCTCTATTAGAGTGAGTTAAGTAAGGACAAGATTATAGGACCAAACTTAATAAAGGATGCTAAAGAAAAACTTAAAATCATTGGAGATAGATTGAAGTTTATATCGAATGGATAGAAATCATTTACTAACTTAAATTAGAAAGATATTGAATATAAAGATAGCGATAAGGTGTTTCTCAAAGTGTCACTATGGAAGAAAGAGTTAAGATTCGAAAAGAAAGGCGAATTGAGATTTAGATTTATTAGTCTTTATGAGATAATAGAGTGTGTGGGATCGATTGCCTGTCAACTAGCTTTACCATAAGAGATATAACAGTTACATGATATCTTGCCTGTGTTGATGTTGGGTAAATATAAATGTAACATCTCTTACCCAAACCATGCCCAGAATGAGTAAGAGATGCCACTTCCTAGGGGTCATCCATCCTTATTCTACTATACCCCGTGTTCACTTAACCTCATGACAAATGCTATTAATAATTATTTACTCTAGGCTAAGGAAATTCTGGTAGCATAATGGCTACCTAAGTGAAATCCCAAAAATTTAAACTGCAAACAAACACTCTTACCACCATTCGTATATCACCACAATAACTGGGTCTATCTGACCATCCAATCATTCCTAACAATGTCATCATTATATCAATATCTCAATCAATGAAGCACATACATATCAATTAGTTATCGTAAATATATAAATATACATAAGTCATATAGCTTACAATCTAACTTACCATATAATCTTATCTAAATATTCTAAATGCATCAGAATGTACATATTGACTCTTAAAGTCATCACCCTCTTATACATGTGTGCCATTATCTTAACTCCTATCAATGGTACATCCTTTTTAAAAGTCTCTTATATTGTTTGCTTCTAGATATATATAGAAATTTATGTAGTGGCATATACATAAGTAGAATGACAGACATGTAATTTATATGTATAAGCGCTATGAGTGGGTAAGATATGCTGGTGTAGTTTACTACATAGGGTTATATGTCTAGTTTTTAGTGCCAAGGCCTATACTAGGCTAGTTGGCTAAACCTTTCATACAAATTTATGGGGAAATGATGTAAAGGCAGTAAATGTATCATACAGGTCATGGTTTGAACCTACTAAACTATTCCACCTTGTAAAGGTGGTTTAATAGTGTCCTTGAGTTTTATAGATGACAAGTGTTTTAGTTCTTAGATTGGAGAATATGGGTGAGCTATAGAAATGATTGCCAAGGTTATAAAATAAACCTAGGTGGTGTATAATTAGGTATGAAGAGATGTTCTTCAAGTATCCAAAGGATATAATATAATAGGGATTAGTTGGTAATTATGACAAGATGTTATTTGAGGGTTTATAGAGTATTAAGGTGTTGAATGTTAGGTATAATCTTAGTTCATAAGGGTGACACGCCACTTAGGTACCTTGGGTGTGCATAGGTTAGGTGTTACAGAAAATCCAAGTGCTAGTAGGGTTTTCAAGTGGATGAAGGGAGAAGAAGAAATTTATGTGTTTTCAATTATTCTATATAGAAATTTTTATTATAAAAAGGGTGCATATTATGGCTATAGCTATAAAAGTTATCTATACTATAAATAAACCATTTTTAGGTCAGATTTTGACACTTAAAATCAACCCTAAGTTAGACTAGATTAGAACCACACATTAGGCCCTATTCAATCCTATGCATATTAGCATTTAAATAGGCTCACATGCAATCTACTTTGGAATCCTAAAAGAGTGCTATAGGAATCGCAAAAGAATAGAGGGTGATGAAGTCTCTAATGTTGCTTGAGGTTCACAAGCCTATTTCGTGGATGAAATAACATATGTGAGGGAGAATTGTAACATCTACAGTACACTTAGGTGCTAATTTGAGTAAAGGAAATAATTAGGGATAAACATATGTATATGGAGATGGGATTTAATTCAATCGTAATGAAGTTATAGATTAATGAAAACATAGTTTTATTAGTAAAGAGGGGCATCATTATTGTATATGTAAACCTTGTTAAGCGTAATTAAGGATAATAGAAAAAAAATGGCAAGAGAGTAACTAAGTGAAAAATAGGGCATTATTAAAGGAATAAAAAACTAAAAACAGGAACTAGTAAGGAGAGAAGTTTTAAGTCAGCTTAAATAACAAAAGGGAAAAAAGAGAGAGAAATCCCATCCAAAATCTCTTAGAAAAAAATAGCCATAGGATTCCTTCTCTTTCTCCTCCTAATCACGCATGTTGGAACCACAACAAAATAAAAGAGATAAGGTTGTAACTTAATGGAGAAACCAAAGGGGAGTTATGGCAAGTGATCGAGATTTTGAGAAAAATTGAGAGAGGGTGCATCAGTAAAGAGAAAGGGTTTTCATGATTTCAATAGTTGGATAAGAGGTTGTTATGGCTAAAGATAGAAATTTTCTTTTATAGTGGGATTGCAGCAACACCACTACATTAGCTAAGTGATCATAAGAGAGCAAGGACTAGTGGAATTGCAATTGCAAGGGCACCAAACTACTACTATTAATAAGAATAGGGAGGCATTTTGCTACTATACATAGCAATGCAATTGTGAGCACATGGCAGCTCAACTGCTGCAACTACAAAGCATGGGCATCGCAGAATACAACAAATGTTACATCTTGATACACCATTATTGTAGCTTGATGGCATAGGTGTTGTAGTGGTTTTGCAAAATAGTAGGTGTAAGATGGCAGAAGTCTACGGGTATAAGAGAAGAGCAGTAGGTGTTATTGTAATTACGAGACAACAAGCCTCACAAGCTAGAAGTAGGATTCTACTCTGAGTTTGTGATTATAGGTATGAAGCTTTAACTCCCTATTAGAATTTATTTGGAAAATGAATTGACTATTGATTTTAGGTGTGGAGGTTGTTTTACCTTTTTTGGAATTACTTGATGACTTTTTTGAATTAGTTTAATACGTGGCTATTGGTGAATGCATTGGATTATAGATTTGATATGGAAGCATATGATAAATTATGGAATGTCCAATCAAAATTTTGAATTTTCTAGGTCAAAAATCTCGAGGTTAAACTGCTATATTTTTGGGTACGGGTGAATACATTGTAAGGGTTATTACTTGCTATCATTAGTATATAGGATTGACTTTAATGATATAGGTTCTATGACTTGGCTTAAAGATTATGTGATGATAGAAGGCAAGGAAATATAAAACCTTTAGGTGGAATACATGGTATTATGATTTACAAGTGCTTGTTGGGAATAAATTAAATTACATAATTTATATGTATATGAGGTGTATATAATTTACAAAGGATTCTTGTTTAGTTTATAATTATTGTTTATGGTTGTCATTAGTGAGATTTATAATAACTTGATAACACTTATGCTAAAAGTAAAAAAAAAGGAACCTAACTCGATAGCAAAATATGATAGTTTAGGTCATGTTGCTATATTTTATAATTGAGATTATCACTACTTGTGAAAGGATTTTGCATGAATGAGTATCTTTGGCATGAAGGGGATAGTAGCAAGGGGGTAAATAAGGTGTGGTAAAACTATTAAGTATGATATATAAGTAGATAGGTTGGTTAGCAACACATTCACTCTAGAAATGGCAAGGAAGTAACTTAGAAATAAAATAATGCATGCTTTGAATAAGGTAACTCATGATTGTTAGACTCTGTATGATGAACTAAATTAAGTTGTAAAAAAAAAGGGTGTAGACATATATCACCCAGCTGTATCCCAAGGATAATTAGAATTTGCAAGAATTGCCCTTTTATAGGGATGCTTTATAAATGGGCTCATATGCAGGAATGGGAGGGTTTACAAATACTAAGGTTATATTGTAAATATGGGTTGTGCATTAACATTTTTGAGTTTAGCTAAGTGATATTAGAAACCAATTTCAAATCAAGGTTGCAAACTCTTAAGAAATGGTGTATAAGCAAAATAATAGCATGGATAGTAACCTACTCTTTCGGGGTGAATCATATACCACTATGAGAAATATTAATCAATTATATAGAATATTATGGGATAGCAAACAAGTATTTTCGGGTGGACTAATTTTTTCTATAGGTGATTAAGCTTA